>VDFB02330624.1:203047-306117 GCA_007258455.2 Sequoia sempervirens
TGCTATATATGCTATAAAAATGAGTCATGGTTAGCTATATTATATAAATGTTGATGTTGATTCACCCTTATATTCAGAGGATAAACATCAACCCTTTTAATCTTACATAGAAAGGAGACATATTGTATAAGAAGTAAGGCTAACCTAATATCCCACAAACAATCTTCCAATATCCAGTGGTAATGCAACCTACACAAGATAAAAATATTGTTTTTACAAACTATTTATGAGTATCAAAGACAACCCAAATTTATCTTATGATCTAGTCTTTCAAGACATCCATACTCTACCTATAAACACTATTGAAAAAACACTCCTCAATAATATAAACAAGGTTCACATCATGGAAAAGGAGGGAGAAGTGATTGAAAGTACAAAAAAGGTGATACACCAATAATAGGAGAAGCCCTAGACCTGCTTATCAAGCTTAAAACAACTTGAAGGATCTAACCTGCACTAGTAGAATTTGGCAAATAAATGACTAGGTGACTAAAACTTTTAGTCACAACAACTACAAAGGACTAAATTCTACTTTTTTTTGCAACACAACTATAAATGACTAAATAAATGACTAATTTGATCGTTAGGCAAAAAACAAAACTAAATAATTAGTCACATGAATTGGTAATTTCCCTCTTCCCCACACCATTTAAAAATTTCATTACAATTAAAAATAATATTGCGTAAAAAATTTGAAATATTTAATGAAACTATGAAAAAATTTCCTGCCTTTATCCTTCACAAGGAAGGGTTTCTCCTCGCCACTTGGCCATGGAGCAAAGACCAACACCACACAAAACCAAATCTGAACACTAAAGGAAACCTGTAGCTATAGCCTGGAAGTCATTTGCACATCACCAAAAGTTTCAATGGAAGCAAATGCCATTATTTCCAAAGTGGAAGGCTCCAATGTGGTTGGCCTCTTCAGAGAGCTGAGAAGTTTTCTTGAGCCTCTTAATGGATTGTTAGGATTTGAAGGAAAAGACACTGCAATTAAGTCCATAGTGCAAATTCATGGGCTTTCCAAGCATTATGTACCATTTTTGTTTTGTTTGTTCAAGCTTTCTTATAAAAATTTAACCAACGAAATCTCATCTTCAGAAACAAAGCATAAAAGATCCAATGAATTGTTTTGATGCGCTATGACCATGTCTTGTAGGGAATCCCCATGCAATAGAAGTTTAGAGGTATTGCAAGGTGAGGCATTTGATGGCCTGAAAGTGGTTTACTAAATCAAGGGAGAAATTCTTGGTTACACTCCACACTATGCATCTTAAGGTAGTCCCTCAATACTATGCATCTTAATATTTTATGGTTAGACTAGTTGGAATTCTTTTAAAAAATTGGAGAGGTCTATCCATTGGAAGGGCGCATCCTAACATTTTTTTAAGAACTTATTAGTTAATGATGTGTATTTTGAAAAGTCAAGATTGATCATTATTAGCATTGTGATGAATTATAAAGAAAAATCATATAGAATTAGTCTCTTTTTCCTACTGAATAAATTTGTGGTAATCCCCTTTAAGGATCTGGTGCACCTATTTGGAGGCACATGAAAAAATAAATCAAATATATAAGTATATCTAAGTATAAATATGTGTTAATCTCCTTTTGAATATACCTTCCTTGTTTCTCTCACACAATCATTTACTTTTCTCTTATATCTTGTTGTAATTAGGCAAAAGATGGGGAGTAGTATCATTTTTTGCATATTGAATTTATCATACATGCTTGAACCTTCACAATCAATAAAAGAACTAATTATTGCCTTTCTCTTTTACAGTTCCATTGTGTTTTCTTAAATAATTGTAGGTTTCTCTTGTATATATCAGTTCCTTTCATAGTTACACCTTTCTTCTCCTAACCTTTGTGACAATATTCCATGAGTTTGTGTGAATGCAGCTAGGAGGCGGTTAAGCCATGTCACGAACCTGAGCATTACGCTGCACAACATAAGGAGACCAAGGACGCACACCTTGCAAAATTATTAACCCTCATTCTTCTACAAGACACAATTTTATTCTAGTGGAAACAAACTATTGAACAAGACATTTTGATGTGGAGGCTTGTAAGTAATACACAATAGAGATGGTAATCAAATTCTTAGAAGACCATGACATAACTAGGTTTGGATTGTCCTTTGCCCTAGTATATGACAATGCACCCTCTTTTTCTTCTGCTTAATTATTGCAATAGCATTTTGAACACAAGGTAATCCTCAAGTTCTCTACCAATTATTTTTGTCAAGGGAATGGAGTAGCTAAATAAACTAATAAAAATGTAATTGGAGTCATTAGAAAATTGTTTCACAAAAACCCTAAAGATTGGCACTCACATATAAAATTATCTTTACGGGTTGATAGGACTAGGGTTAATAATACATTAAGAACTCCTTATAAACTTATGTATGATTTGGAACCTATGTTTCCTATAAACCTAAGGATTCCTACTTTGAAATTCATGGAGGATTATCTCGAAACAGGTGATAAGGTCCATGTGTGATTGATAAACTTATTAGATTTAGAAGAGGAAAGGACAATTGTTTTAGAACATGTCTCCAAACACCAAGTTGTAGTCAAATGATGGTTTGATGAAAGAGCGAAGATTAAATCCTTTATGATTTCAGATATTATCCTACTATGGGATAATGGTGCAGGAGCACCTGGGAAAGGTCTATTGCTAGAGATTTACTTGAAGTCTAAATTTTGTTGTGCTATCATAAGGTCATGTTGACCATTGCTTTAGGTGCTTAGGGTTGTGTTTAATCTTTTGGAAAGAAGGTGACAAGTGCTCAATAGCTTTACAACATCATTATGTTAAGTTGTCCAATGTTGGTAAGATGTTTGAAAACACAATGGGTTTTACAAAAGTGTGTCTTAGGTCTTCTATGGGCTCGACCCAGGCATCTAATTTGTTTTTTTGGCCTATATAAGGCAAGACTCAACTTTGAGTTAGGGTTGGAAGGCATTTTGGTGTGTCACTTTGCAAAGCTGAAGGAAATAGCGTTGGAAAAGATAGTTTCTTGTTCTTTGCAACAAAAGTGTGCTTTAATGGAATGAATTTGCTGCTATTGTGTTTGTAGATTGTAGAGTGTACCTTGTACATGATTAGAGTGCCAATAATTTTCCTCTACTAATCATTTACATCTTTATTTGTACATATTTTGTTCATTTTCATTTTCAGGCCTGTAACAGGCAGTTTTGAAGAAATGGAGCTCTAGAGCACCTTCCCACTGTACAAATTGTATGGCCTTTTGGGAAATGTGCCTAGGCTCCGTGCTTGTAAATATGGTAGGTGTTAGGTTTTTTTTGGTTGTAGGAGTTAGGAGAAAAGCCTTGCCCTAGGTGAGCCAGTGAAGAGCCCGGTTAGAAAAGGCAAGTGGATAGCATGGATATCTTGCAAGGGAGAAAATATTTTTGGAAAATTATTTTTGGAGAATTTAGGGGAAGTTCTTGGCCACGTATGGTGATAAGGAGGAGAGTCTATCAATCCATTTAGGAGGATAAATTTTCACCAGTCCTAAAACTGGTTCTGAGCAGTTTAGAAACCCTAGTTTAGGCTCATTTCTAAAAACAATGCATTGTACGGTCTGCTAAGCCTCAAGACCCAAAAATTCCTTGAGAGGTAGCCTTAGGGAATGAGAATCTAAGAAAAATATTGGGGATTGTTTTGCAAAATCAAGAACATTAGCCAAATTTCTTAGAATTGGAGACCTAATAGGGCTCAAAAAGGCTACTAGCCTTCCTAACCCTAGATGAGGGTTCCACTACAAGAGGTGAAAAGGTGGAGTTTTGGAAGACCTTCTAGGACCTTGGAAACTATTTTTAAGCTATTAAAAACAAACCCACACCCCTGCAAGATCCTCTTTAAGTGTTGTGGGAAGACTAGTCTTTAGGGTATTAAAGGCTAAGGAAGAGCGAAGCGTTGAACTAAGGATTGGTTGTGGTTGATCAAAAATTTTCAAGATGGTGAGGTTGGCCAAGAGAACCAAGGGAACCTAGAGAAGGTAGTGTTCCTATAGGTTAAGGTGGATCAGAAAAATACACCAAGGAGGTCTATGACCAGGCCTAGTGCAGAAATTCGTGATTGATTCCTCCAGCCTCCCTACCAAATAAGTCCAAAGAGAATAATAGAAAACATGTTCAAAGTTTGAATGGATTTGATTAGGTCCCTATCAGATATCAAAGATTCTAGAGTAAAACACATTTAAGATCAACACATTAAACAAAGAACCTATTCCATTTCCTATCAATGGATAGTATCTCAAGCATTATTTTGGATCCTAAGGAGTCTTTGTCTCTTCACCTATACAATATTTAGGATAGGTTTCTTTGTTTTGTTGTGTTTCCATTTCTTTCTTTCTTGTAGTCTATGATGTCCATTTGTTTCCTTTCCTTCCTTTTTCTCTTGTTTTTTTTCCCTTGTTGCCTTCATTTTATTCTTGTGGGTGTTATTTCCAAGAGTTTCCTCCTTGAAATTAAGGTCCTTTTGGAAACTATAATTCATACTATTAATATTTCCTTATCAATTTTTTTAACTGATCATATCTCTAAGTTCTATTGATTTTTGTAAATTTTAAAAGAAAATGTTGTTTGGTGCATGAAAATAATTATACAGGAGCATCCCTGGTTGTAAATCAATCCTATATCAACTGAAAACATTTCTTTTCTTTCAATTTAGTTTGTAGGTATTATTATTTTCTTCCACATTTTACATCATCATTTCTCAACTTGAAAAGTAGGATATAAGTTCTACACAAGGCTATCTTCAACATATCCAAACTCTAGGAGATTTGCATTTGTTTTCAAAAAGTTATCGCTCTTAGAATTTCACTATCAATTCCTAGACAAAGAATTCATGGCCTAGTTGGCTCAAATTGGTTGTGTGGACCATTTCTAAAACATGTGGATCTTAATAGAATATCATACAAGGCATTTTAGGTCTATGGGAAATTTCTTCAAGATCCGCAATTCATCCCATTTCCTAATGGGTTATCTTTTCATGTTCTTGGCCGACCTACAAGTTTGATCTTGCATTGGAGTTGTAAGACCTTGAGGCTGGTGCAGATCATAATTAGAGTTAGAGATTCATATTTAAGATCATTTGTAATCCATTGGAAGGTAGTTAACAAGTTCATAATTTCTCAGTTAGTAATGGCTAGGAATTAGACTGAGAGGTCATAATAAGGCCTTGTGCCAATTGTAATTGTTATCACCTGAAATTGCACCCTGTTGAACCTGATGTTCAACACCTCAGTGTAACATGGGATGACCTCTAAAGTTGTGGGTCACTTATAGACAGAGGTCAACCTCCAGAGAAGGCCACCTTCCTTTGGTGTCACCTAAACTACTAATTTTTGTAAAGGAAAAGGGAGAAGGAGTGCATAAAAATAAAACTAAATGCTATGGTGATACACCAAACTGATAAGAAATCATGAAATGAAAACAAGATGAACATACACTGGAAAACTAATGGTAGATATTTCATTTACTCAACATAACCTCTTTGAACTTATGCATCATTCTTAAAAGGCTTGATCTACATACATATTTTAAGAAGGAAAGATGAATTTCACAGCTTTAAGGTATGAATGCAAATTTAGAAAAGCACAGTTGAAAACTTGCATAATCTAAAAATACAGAAATGAGAGTAGTCTGAACACTAACACTGGCTTCCAAGGTAAACTTTGTGTTTTATATTCCAAAATTGAAATGAGTTACAAATCATACATCAGCTGAGAAAGGATTGCTATAAAAATCACTAACTCTTGAGAATGCATAATTCGAACTCCTTTACAAAGAGGCAAAAATGCCCTATATACAAAAAGATATTAGCCCCTAGGGCTTACAAAATATCAGTCTTCTAAAAATATTTTCCCCTAGATCTTTTCAAATGAAGTTAATGTTGCATTCAAGTGTATCCTTGTTGTCCATGTTAGTGTGAAGGATCGCCCTCAGGAGAAGCCTTCAGATCTTATCTAACTTGCATTTACTTTTGGCCTCTGTGTTCGTCCTCGAACCTCCTTGAAGAACTGCCTTGAATTCCCTGAGGTACTATCATTAATGTCTATCAAACCTCACCAATTGACATCCTAGCTATCCCTACGGTCTCCACCCTTCTGTTTACCGATGACACCTCCTGGATATCGAATTGATCCATCGCTTTGGTCTTAGAGTAGATCCACATTGCTTATGCTCCGCTGATCTTCTTCATAGGGGTCAAACTACCATGGTTCTCTTGTAGCCTCCTCTGATTGGCTGAACAAATGTTACATGGGATCGCTAGATGGTCAAAGGTCACTTAGATTAAATCGCATGTCGGTGAGACACTGGTCGTGTCTCCTAATACGATTATACTCTACAGTAGCATCAATAAGCATACATCTGTCGGTGAGAGTTTACATCAAGCTACAAAAGTCATATTGACATCCCTAAAACCATCGGCAAGACTTTTACCTTTGGCAAGAGGTCATAGCAGGTGCTAAGAGTCATGTTGATACCCCTTTTCGATTAGCAAGTCCATTGTTATCGGCAAGGCTCTCCATTATCGGCAAGAGCTTTCCATTATCGACAAGAGCTTTCATCGAGCCCTTCATCCTTCGGCGAGACACCATCGGGTCGGCTAGAAACTATGCTGAAGGTAAGATACTTCGGCGAGCTCACTCCTTTTCTTTGAGTTCATTATGTTTCGGCAAGACCTCTTGCCGAAGCCACCTTGCTTCGGTGAGAACTCTTATCAAGCTCTCTTTGTTTCAGTTGGGGAGACTTTGCTTGGTCGGTGAGACCTCCTGCCAAGCTCACAACTTTTGTTGAGACCTACTTGTGTTGGTAGGACATCTCCTCTAGCTCATCATCTTGTACTGAAGCACCATCCTTTCAGTGAGACATCATTCGGTCGCTGAGACGTTACAGCGAGGCCCACCTTTTCTCCCTGTTGACATATCTTTTCGCCGAGACATCTCCCTGAGCTTCTACTCTTCGGCGAGACCCCTGACCTTCGGTGAGACATTACGCCAAAGGAAAGAACCCTTCTCTGAGACCTCCTTCACCATCGACGAGACCTCACCTCGTCAGTGAGACATTACAGCAAAGCCCCCATATACACCGAAGGCACCACGCTTCGGTGAGACCTTATCGGGTCGGCAAGACCTCATCCTGACGACAGTTGCTTTGCCGAGACCCTCAATGATCGTCGAGACTTCATGCCGAAGCCTTCCTCTCTTGGCGAGCCTAGGCCCTCCTTCGAGGAGACCACCACTTGTCAACGAGAGATCACGGCGAGCCCAAAACCTTTCGGTGAGAGCTCCATTCTTTCGGCCAGACTGCAATTGATTAGCAAGACGTCACACCAATGATGTCTCCATTCGCCGATACATCCATTCCTATCAGCGAGATACTTCTTGTGTGGAGGGAGATACAAAACCTCACAATGATTAAAATTTTTGACCGACTGGGACATTGCAAAAATGAAAAGAACTCTTGCCAGTCGGCAAGACAACTGGAAGGTCTTGCCGACTTTCTCCTTAGAGGAACTTTATGCTGAACTTGACTGAAGTAGAATTTCCAACTGAGCTCCCTAAGAAATATTCTCAAGTGCATAATCTAACCCTTGATGCAAATTCCCCATTTGGCCATTTTGAACACCTGCAACACAATTTTTCCTACTTGATGAGCTCGTAGGTGAAAATCGGGCAACATTTCTGGCGACCTTTGCTAGATGTTTTCTTGCTAAACATAGAAACTAGTAGCCAAAACTTGTCCATTGGGCATGGGGTCACTTAGAAAAACCCTCTGAATAGACCAAGAGTAGCTCGCACATGGCTATAATTCACTTGAGATTCATGAAGCGGATCAGGACACTAGAACTTGCTGAAACCAGAGAAACTGAGGTGAAACTATCAAACTGTGCTGGAACAACACTTAGGGAACGAAACAACATTTAAAATTAAGTTTCGAAGCACTTATTGAAAGCATAAAAACTGATTCTACTATGTACAATGATAAATCATACCTCAAAAAAATGTTTGAGGTAAATCCCATTAACTAGGATTGATAAATTTTCTCCATTCATGTTCGATAACTGGAATGCATTATGCTCCTTGCATTCAATAATAACAAAAGGGCCTGCCTATAAATGGTCAAATTTTGTATGTTTGCCTGGACCACTCTTTAACACATCCCACTTGAGAACAACATCACCTTCCTTGAAAACTTTGGGTGTAGCTTTTTTATCAAATGTTTCCTTCACTTGGTGCTGATGATACTCCAAAGTTTTCATTGCCCAATCTCTTGATTCTTCAAGCTCCATGAGCTCTGCATATCTTATGGACATTGGGTCCTGTTCTTCATACATCTCCAACTGATGAACGATGTCTAGAGCTGGAAGCTCTGCAAACAGAGGTAACCTATCCTCTTTACCATAAACAAGGATGTATGGAGAATTACCCACTGATCTCTTAGGGGTTATTCTATTTTCCCAAAGTGCAGATTTCAATGTGGTATGCCAAATTCTTTGATTCTCTTCCATAGTCCTCTTAATGATTCTGATCAAGTTCTTATTTGTACTTTCAGCTAATCCATTACCCTATGGGTAATAATTGGAGGAAGTATTCAAATGAATTCTGTGTTTAACAACCCAATCTATAACTCTTAATCCAATGAATGCAAGAGCATTATCTAAAATGATGGAGGCAAGAACTCCAAATCTGGTGATTATGCCTTCATAAAAGATTAGAACTGAGGATTCATTTGCTTCTTTCAAAGCTACTACCTCTGTACACCATGTAAAATAGTCTGTAGCAGTAAGAACCTACTTGTGACCAGCACTAGATGGTGGATTAATTGGACCAATGAATTCGATGCCCCGTCTCATGAAGGGCTGCTCCACCTGAATTGGATATAGAGGCATAGCAGGCAGTTTTTCTTTTCCTGCAAATAAAGCGCATTTGATACACTTTCTTGACCATGCATATGCATCTTTAAACAAGCTAGGCCAATAGTAACCAACTCTCATGATTTTCTAATCAGTTGTTCTTGGAGCAAACTGACCTCCTGAAGCTCCATCGTGAAACTCATGCAGTACCTTTTTTGTTTGATCAGCATCAATACACCTTAACAAGACACCATTCAGATCCTTCCTAAAAACAATATTATCAATAAGGACATAGGGAATCAACTGCAATCTGAAGTATCTTCATTTTTCTCTATCCAGACCTGGTGGACATTCACCAGTACGAAGAAAGTGGGTCATTTCTTGAACCCAACCTGCAACTGATGCAGGTATAGCATTTTGAACATTTCGAGGCTGATCTATATTAGCCAAAACAACACCAATTTCTGATTTCTGCACATCTTCAGGGTTTGAGACAAGTTGCTCACAAATTCCTCTTCCTATGACAAGCTTTGTGATGTTCATATTGACATCAAATTTGATTACTTTTGTGATCCACCCGGCTCTTTTCTCACTCAAATCTTTGTTTAACAAAAATTATTTCACACTTGAATGTGCCACCAGAATATGAATTTTATTGTTTGAAACTAAAGGCTTAAACTTCTTTAGGCTTCTGATCACAGTGAGAACATGCTTCTCAACAAATGTATATTTCTCTTCATAATCAACAAGTACTTGACTAAAGAAAGCTATGGGCCACTCTAAATTATCACTATTTTTGTGAACCAACATAGCAGAGATTGAACCAATGCTGCCAAAAGCATACAAGAAAAAGTATTTAGAGAAATCTGGATTTACCAGTGTTGGAGCTGATGTTAAAGCTTCCTTGATTTCTTCAAAACTGTGTTTGGCTTCTCCAATCCAACTGAAAACTGCATACTTTTTAAGAATGCAAGTCAAGGGCTATAGTAAATTTGCAACATCAGGAATGAATCTTCTTAGAAAGTTAATTCTCCCTAAAAAGCTCTGCAATCCTTTCTTGTGATTGGGTAATGGTAGTTCAAGTATAGCTTTAACTCTTTTTAAAATCAATGGTAACTCCATCTTTTGATACTATATGGCCCAATAGTTTACCTTCATGAACTGCAAAAATACTCTTTCTCGGATTGAGAGATATTCCATATTCCCTGCATTTTTCAAAAAATTGCTTGAGATGTGACAAATGTTCATCTGCATTCTTTGAATATACAGTTATGTCATCTAAATAAATTAGCAAACATTTCTGAATTAAATTTTGCAATGCCATATCCATGGCACGCTGAAAGGTGGCACCGACATTAGATAAACCAAAAGGAATTCTCTTGTAGGCCATAGTGCCCCATTTTGTTGTAAATGTTGTTATATACTGATCCTCCTCTTTGACTATAATCTGGTTATAACCAGAAGATCCATCCAGAAGAGAAAATCTTTCTAATCTAGCAACAGCTTGAAGAATTTGTTCTATAGACAGTAAGGGGTAATGATCCTTCAGGGATGCTCTGTTAAGATCTCTAAAATCCACACATAATCTTATCTCACCGTTCTTTTTTCTAACTGAAACAAGGTTAGAAACCCAAGATGTGTGTTTAATTGGAAATACGATACCCCCCTCAACTAACTTGGTTAGCTCTTTGATCATCAAAGGTTCAAGCTTGGGGTTCAATGGTCAGGTTCTAACTCAATTGTATGTTGTGCAATATGAGGATCAAACCCTCTTAAGTCAAAATATTTCCAAGCAAAAACATAATGATATTCTTGGCATAAAACAATGAAAGCTCTCTTATACTTAGCTGATCAGATTTTGCCTAATTTGAGAAGCTTACCTTTAAAGATTTCCACTTCTTCATAATGATCCTCTTTTACTTGAATGTCAACCTTGTTCTTCTTAAGCTGATCATCAGAATTGAATATAGATTCCAAGGTAACCAACCCTTTGGGAAGTTTATTTGTCTTTAGCTGTATCACTTGATCATCATACTGTTGTTTGATCTTTTCTTCGTTTACTACAGAAAATTGATCTTCTTAGAGTAGAAAGGTTAAAATTTGCTCATCATTTTCAAATACCTACCAGTTAATGTTGTTATAAGGAATTGATGGCCTGATAACCACCTTAACATATTGCTATATTTTGTCTTTTTTAATATCGCCTGGGATATCAAACTGTGCTTCAATTGTTGCAAGTCTGTCAGCATGCTTATTATGATTTCGTGGAATAGAAATCAGATTGAAGGCATTAAATTCTTCAATTATGTTATATACTCTATTTCTGTAAGACTTCAAAGCATCATTCCTAGAAACATTGACCTCCCTGACATGATTAACTATTAGTTCACTATCTCCATAGACTTTCAAATAGTTGATTCCTCTTTTCCTTGCCCACTCAAGGCCTTGGATAAGTCCTTCGTATTCAACACTATTATTAGAACATGCAAAAGCAAAACGAAAGGCTAAAAAATATTTATCACCCTGTGGAGAAACTAGCATTGCACCTCCACCTACTCCATTCTTGCTTCTGGAACCATCAAAAAATATTTATCAAAGTCCACCTTGTTGTTGCAACAAATGATTAGTTCCTTTTTCAAGGTTTGGAATCTCTACATTAGGTTCAAGCATCACATTATTACCCATACCATCATCTTGAATAAGGTCTTCAAGACTGTCCAACACATTTTCAGCCGCCCAATCATGCAGCAGCACGTCGGAAAGAGCTTCTACTTGAAGTTCTTGAGTAGCAGCCAACTCACTGTCAGTAAAAATGACACAATTTGCATCTACAGCAGGAGGAACAACATTGATAGGACTTGGGTTATATGGCTCAATGTGATCTTTAGCTGACCTCTCAGATTTAATGGTAACCTTAGTTCCATATCTTGTTATAAACAACATATGTGACCAATTAGCTGACACATAACCACCTATCTTGGTTGTAAAGTCTCTTGAGAGACACAAAGAAAAGAAAGGTGGGAGATCTATGACACATATGTCTTGAGGAACTGAAAAATTAGGACAAGCATGAAAGGTAAGACTCAAATCTTTAATAACACCCAATGTATTAATAGAAGTACCATCCATTTGAATTACTCCTTTCTCTAAAGGTTGATATTTTAGTCCAAGTTTGTCAGCAATTTGCTTTGGCATTACTGAACTACTAGCTCCACTGTCTACCATATAGTTATGAACTAACTTATCACCTATGATTATAGACACGTAAAATGGAGGTGTTTTGACTTCTTTTCCTATCTCTTTGTTGGGTTGTTTATCATTTCCTTGAGTATTATTTGTCAACACCGTTCTAACTTGACCTATTGGAGACTTAGATCCATCAGACACTTTAAAATTTGACAAAGTTGAGTGTAACATATCTTTTTGACCTGGGATAGCTAATGAATCCCACATAGACATCGTTACATTTATCTTTTTCATACTATCAAGAATGTTATAGGGTACAACTAGGTTTAATTTGTGATGTACCTTTATGCCACTGTGGTCGGATTGCAAGCGTGGCTGCTCCTTCACTGGGAGTTGTTGATTTCTCTACAATCCACGAGCCACTTGGGATGTAGATGGTTCTGTAGCTGATTCTTTTCCTTTATTAGCTATTTGATCCAGCTCAAAAGATCTTTTCTTCACCCTTGTGTTAGCCGCAACTGAAGAATCATCTACATTCAATCCACAAAATTCTTCACCTTGCCAGTTAAGTAGAGTAGTGTCATTGGTAGGTTGATCTTGGTGTTGTGAGGATGCATCATTGAATTCATTTTGCTGTGAACTTGAGGCATTTTGTACATTAAGTGTCTGATTAATGAGTCCATTTGAGCAAGTGGCATGATTGTGAGATTGGTTGCAAGGGTAACACCACTCATAATCTGCTACTAAATTGTTTTGAATAGGAACAAGGTCCTTAACTGCACTAACAGATGTTGGAGCATAAGCCTGAAAAGGTCTAGTATTTACACTCTGTCTTAGGCCCTGATAGTTGCCTTGATAAGCCTGTTTATTACCTTGATACTGTTGTTGCTGACTTGAATTATGTTGTTGGTAAGGCCTGCTCTACGATTGCCACTTTTCCAAGCTTACAAGTTTATTATCAAAAGTTTGTAATAAACTTTTGATCTCTTGTAACTCATTTGAAGATCTTGAAACAACTTCTTGTGTTGAAGTAGTTCATACCATTGGAATAGGTGGTAAAGGTGCAAAAGGTGGTATTTGCAAAGGGATATTCGAATGAATATCTAGGAATATAGGCATCAATGGCCTAGGAGCAAGTTTACTAGCTTGTATTAGGCTATTTTTAGCTCTAATTGCTACTTCAAATGCATCTGGTGGAGAAACACCCCCCATTGATTGTATCATAATAGCTATATCGCTGTTAAGGGCCTTCCAAAAGTACAAAAATGCATATTCTAGAGGTGGTCTCACTGTTGTAGGAATCCTATCCCAGGTTCTTTGAAATCTGAAATTGAAATCATTCATTTGCTCCTGAGGAGCCCTCTTAAGCGTAGTTAATTGTTCCAACAAAGACAAATTATCAAACTTGTCCTGAAACTGCCTATGTAATTTGTCACCCAACTCATCCCAAGTGGCAACTGAACCTAATCCAAGGCTCCTAAACCATTGTAATTCTCTTCCTTTGAATGATGTTGCAAGAATTATTATAGCTATATCTTCTTGTGTAATGTACTGCACGCCACATAAGGAAGCCACATCTCGTATATGCTCAATCGGGGTAGTCTAGTCTTCTCCAGTAAAAGTTGGAAAGCTTGTCAAAGCTTCCATTGGAATGTCATTGTGCTATGTCAAATTTAATGGACTACCTCCATTAAATGGCACAAAAGGCTAATTTCTAGGAGTAGCCATTAAAGATGGATTTGCCTGCACTCTTGGTGAAACAAAAGCCAGGATGACAGTCTGGAATCTCACAAATGGAGGAGTAGATTTGGTTCTTCTAGAATAGATAAATGTTGTCCCTGACCTCTCTATTACCCTGCCTTGTCTTCTAGGTGGTGATAGCTGCAAATATTCATAAGGAACTGAGTTGCTCCTTGTCTAAACTCTTCTCATAAACTGTAAAAGCATTGGTTCTGAAGTTCTTCCTCTTTATGGAGTCGCCAAGCATGCAAGAATGACTTTTGTAAAGTTTGAACTTGCTGGTTGCATACCAAACCAATAGTATAATGTGGAAACTTGTCCCACCGGGCATGCCAAAAACTATTATCACCTGAAATTGCATCCTATTCAACCTGATGTTCAACACCTCAGTGTAACATGGGATGACCTCTAAAGCTGTGGGTCACTTATAGATAGAGGTCAACCTCTGGAGAAGGTCGGATTCCTTTGGTGTCACCTAAACTACTGATTTTTGTAAAGGAAAAGGAAGAAGGAGTGCATAGAAATAAAACTAAATGCTATGGTGATCACCGAACTAATAAGAAATCATGAAATGAAAACAAGATGAACATACACTGGAAAACTAATAGTAGCTATTTCATTTACTCAACATAACTTCTTTGAAATTATGCATCATTCTTAAAAGGCTTTATCTACATACATATTTTAAGAAGGAAAGATGAATTTCATAGCTTTAAGGTATGAATGCAGATTTAGAAAAGCACAGTTGAAAACTTGCATAATCTAAAAATACAGAAATAATATTAGTTTGAACACTAACACTAGCTTCCAAGGTAAACTTTGTGTTTTATATTCCAAAATCGAAATGAGTTACAAAGCATACATCAGCTGAGAAAGGATTGCTATAAAACTCACTAACTCTTGAGAATGCATAATCCAAACTCCTTTACAAAGAGGCAAAAATGCCTTATATACAAAAAGATATCGGCCCCTAGGGCTTACAAAATATCAGTCTTCTAAAAAGATCTACCCTAGATCTTTTCAAATGAAGTTAATGTTGCATTCAAGTGTATCCCTATTGTCCATGTCGATGTGAAGGATCTCCCTTAGGAGAAGCCTTCAGATCTTATGTAACTTGCATTTACTTTTGGCCTCCGTGTCCGTCCTCGAACCTCCTTGAAGAATTGTCTTGAATGCCCTGAGGTACTATCATTAATATCTATCGACCCTCGCCAGTTGACATCCCAACTTTCCTTGCGGTCTTCGCCCTTCTGTTTACCGACGACACCCCCTGGATATTAAACTAATCCATCACTTTGTTCTCAAAGCAGATCCATGTTGCTTACGCTCTACTGATCTTCTTCACAGGAGTCAAACTGCCACGGTTCTCCTGTAGCCTCCTCTGATTGGCTGAACAAATGTTACATGGGATTGCTAGACAATCAAAGGTCACTTAGATTAAATCGCATTTCGGTGAGACACTGGCCGTGTCTCCCCAATACGATTATACTCTACAGCAGCATCGGTAAGCATACATCCATCGGTGAGAGTTTACATCGAGTTGCAAAAGTCATATCAACATCCTTGAAACCATCGATGATACTTTTACCTTTGGCAAGAGGTCATAGCGGGTGCTAATAGTCATGCCAATACCTCTTTTCAATTGGAAAGTCCATCGTTATCAACAAGACTCTCCATTATCGGCAAGAGCTTTCCATTATTGGCAAGAGCTTTCATCAAACCCTTCATCCTTTAACGAGACACCATCAGGTTAGCCAAACAGTATGCTGAAGGAAAGATACTTCGGCGAGCTCACTCCTTTTCTCTGAGTTCATTTTGTTTCAGCGAGACCTCTTGTCGAAGCCACCTTGCTTCAGCGGAAACTCTTATCAAGCTCTCTTTGTTTCAGTCGGGGAGACTTTGCTTGGTTGGTGATACCTCCCACTAAGCTCACAACGTTCACTGATACCTACTTGTGTTGGTAGGACATCTCCCCAAGCTCATAATCTTATACCGAAGACACCATCCTTTCAGTGAGACATTATTTGGTCACCGAGACGTTACAGCGAGGCCCACCTTTTCTCCCCGTTGACATATCTTTTCGCCGAGACCTTCGCTGGTCACTGAGACATCTCCCCAAGCTTCTACTCTTCAACAAGACCCCCAACCTTTGAGAAGACATTACACCAAAGGAAAAACCCTTCTCTGAGACCTCCTTTGCCATCGATGAGACCTCACCTCGTCGATGAGACATTATAGTGAAGCCCCCATATACACCGAAGGCACCACGCTTCAGCGAGACCTTACCAAGTTGGCAAGACCTCATCCTGACGACAGCTGCTTTGCCAAGACCCTCAATAGTCACTGAGACTTCATGTTGAAGTCTTCCTCTCTTTGTGAGCTCGGGCCCTCCTTCGGGGAGACCACCACTTGTTGGCGAGAGATCACGATGAGCCCAAAACCTTTCGGCGAGACCTCCATTCTTTCATCCAAACTGTAGTTGATTGGAAAGACATCATGTCGATGATGTCTCCCTTCACCAATTCGTCCATTCCTATTGGCAAGATACTTCTCGTGCGAAGGGAGATACAAAACCTCATAGCGATTAAAATGTCTGACTGACCGGGACATTTTGAAAATGAAAAGAACTCCTGCCAGTCGACAAGACAACTGGAAGGTCTTTCCGAATTTCTCCTTAGAGGAACTTTATGCTAAACTTGACTGAAGCAGACTTTCCAACTGAGCTCCCTGAGAAATATCCTCCAGTGCATAAGCTAACCCTTGATGCAAATTCCCCATTTGGCCTTTTATGAACACCTGCAACACAATTTGTCCTACATAATGAGCCCATAGGTGAAAATCAGGCAACAGTAATATCTGTAATGCCCTTGCGATAGGCTTGTGAGCCCTAGTCATTCCACATATGAGGCATATGATGCATGTAAGATTATAAGTTATATAATCAAAGATCATTCATATTTGTTGAGCATTTCTTGTGTTATTTTTACGCTATGTTGAACTCTAGGCTGCATGGTTGGATAGTCCTCTCTAGACCCTCCATCCATGATTGCAGCAAAAATTACAAAAAAACGGATTGGAATATTGTGAATCTTACCTTTATCATCATTAAATTTAGTTTAAAATGCATTTCTAAGCTTTTTAATATAGTTTAGATCAATTTTTTTGAAGCACATAAATAAAATCCTCACAACCAAAGACCTTGAAATGTGAAACATAATGCTTTCTACCTATCCACACTTCATAAGGAATTTCATCAACAAGAGCTAAACAAGGAGATATATTTATTGTTGAGAAAGGGTGTCTCAAAAAAATTGGCGTAAAAGGATTTAGGCTTTGGGTTCTTCGGGCTAATAGGTAAATGTTGACAAGACAAAATGCCTAGTCTCCTTGAGGTCTTAACAAGCTCTCCATGGGTTGGCGTCAAGTGCTTCATCAGGTTGATAGTCACATGTTGATGAGACTTAGAGATGAGTCTCCTTGAAATATGGATAAATGCTTGGCTTATCTATAAGTGTGTTTGGAGTTTGCATTGGCCGAAGCTTCATCGACGAGACAAGGGACTTTCAGTGGGACTAAATGAGTAGTCTCTTTGACATGCTGATAAGTGCTTCAACGACGAGACTCCACCATGTCGAAGGGAGTCACTTGGTAGTCCTTTCGACATTCTAATGGAAAGAAGGATCTCTTCATCAGTGGGAGTGATGGATTTTTTCAAGACATTGATGATGGTCCTTTTTACATGGCAATGGTGCTTGATCAAGGACTGTAATCAAGAGTATCTGATGGTGCCTGCTAGCCCATGGAATCTATGGTGGGACCCTATCTATACCTCGTGGGGGAATAGAGAATGATGAAGATCAAACAAGCTATTGATCATAAGGTGCATGAAGTTGGTAGTGGGTCCTAATGAATCAAGCCGAACACGTGGGGACATCTTGGTCACTTCACATTGTTGTTGTGAAGTGAAGTGATAGGATGGAACACTAGACATATAGAATTGACGATAAGAATTCAAAGAGACAAGGTTTCATGTCTCTTCAAAATTATGATATGAATTTGATGAAGGAAAAAGGTAATGATAGTTGATTTGGTTAGTGACCATTTGTCTGGTATGGAATTTGGAACGTTAGACTTCTTGAAACATTTGTGAAGTTTGTATTGAATGCGATAGCGCATTGGAACTATGTGAAGATGATTTAAGATGATTGAAGTAATGATCAAAGTGAATGTAATGTAATGTTGTCAGATTCATTATGTGAGTTGACACTTATGAGAGCATAGCTCTGCACTTGTATGTAATTGACGTTTTATTGTAATACAAGAGATCTCTGCTTTGGTGTGTGGGTTTTTCTCCCATAATTGTTTTCCCATGTAAAATATGGTGTTCATTCTTGATTGTTTATCTTGTTATTCTTGTATGTGCATCTTAAATGAATTGTAATTGCATAGTTTTGAAAGATTTTATGTAATCTCTCTCCTAAAGATTAGTATTAGGAAGGCATTTTCCTCACTTTGTTTTCCTTTTAGTTGGTATCAGAGCTTGGCCAACTTTGTTTTCCTTGTGGGTAAGATGGGTTTTTTGTGTTGATATTGTTCAGTGGGAGTTTTTTAGAGAAATGTAGTTTATAACTTATTGCACATTTAAGATGGCAAGCACATCTAGAAGAATAAAGATTGAGAAGTTCAACAGTGGAAATTTTGAGTTGTGGAAAGTCAAAATGGAAGATTTTCTCATGGATTGAGAGTTATGGGTTGTAGTTTCCTAGAACAAACCATCAACAACCTCACAAGATGACTGGGATGCAATGGACTGGAAAGCCAAGGGTCTGATTAGACCGTGCTTGGTCGATTTAGTTCTCTTAAACATCCATGAAGAGAAGACAATAAAACTTTTGTGGAAGAAGCTTGGTGACATTTATCAAGGGAAATATCTGGTAATTAAGTTATTTCTAAGGAAGAAGTTTTATTCTTTGAAGATGGAGGAAGGAGAGTCTATTGCAAATCATTTGAATGTGTTTAGCATGATCATTGCTTAGTTGGGGTCTATTAGTGTGAAGATAGATGATGAGGATCATTACATGCTCCTACTATGTTTATTTCCTGACACATGGGATCACTTGGTAATGGCTATTGGGAGTACAACAATCACTTTCAAGATGGAAGATGTGGTTGCTTTGTTGTTGTAAGAAGAAATGTGAAGGAAGTCTTCTGAGATGGCCAAGGAGGCCCTTGTTGTTCGAGGAAGATCAAAGGAGAAAAGAAAAAAGAAAGACAAGAAGTATAAATCCAATTCAGAGGGGAGATCAAGTCTCCTGGTAAAAACTCCAAGGTGAAATGATGGAATTGTGGGCAGAATGGACACATTTGGAAAGATTGTAAAGAGGAGAAGAAGAAGAAAAAGAAAAATAGTTCTTTAGAAAATGAATCTTCTTAGAGCAATACAGATTCCTTCATAACAACCTTGGCAATTTAGGCATTAGAAAATGTTTGGATGATTGACTCAAGTGTGTCCTTTCACATGACCTCTCATAGAGGTTGGTTTTCAAAGTATGAAAAGTATGTTGGTGGAAGGGTGTATCTAGGTAATTATTCTCACTTGGAGATTGTTGGTCGTGGAAGAGTCAGAATTCAGTTTCCTAATGGAAGAATAAAGGGAATCGATGATGCAATGCATATACCAGGTCTGGCTTGAAATTTACTTTTTGTAATTAAGCTTGATGTTGCTAGTGTGCAAGTCTCTTTCTTGAATGGTGTTTGTAGAATGACTAGTGGCTCTATGGTGTTGGATAAGGGTGCACGAATTGGCACTCTGTATAAGTTGGATGCATGTGCAGTTTAGTGTAATAGTGCTTTTGTAAAGTCAAATAATTCTGATCATGTAGAGAAAGGAGGTGCTACTCTTGAGGGCACAAACTCTTTGGAGATGAAGCACCCACCAGAGAAAACAATTTTGTGGCATAAAAGGGTCAACCAAATTGGTGAAAAAGGCTTAAAATCCTTGAAAAATAAAATCCTAGTTGAAGGGCTTGATGATTGTAATCTTGAGTTTGATTTTTGCAAACATTTCACATATAGAAAACAACACTGAGTTTCATTTTATTCTAGTCCTCATAAATCTTCTAGAATTTTGGATTATATTCGTGTTGATGTGTTTGGTCCAGTTAATGTTCCTTCACTATCAAAATCTGTGTATTTTGTTTCATTCATTGATGATTATTTGAGGACATTTGTTTATTTTCTCAAATGTAAAACTAATGTTTTCAGTCGGTTTAAGGAATTTAAAACCTTTGTTGAAAATTAGATTGGTAGAAAGATTAAGCGTTTGAGAACAAATAATGGTGGTGAGTTTTTTTCAGTAGATTTTGATAAGTTTTGCAAAGACCATGTAATTAAAAGGAATAAAACAACTCCTTACACTCCACAACAAAATGGAGTTGCAAAAGGGATGAATAGAATGTTGATGGAAAGGGAGAGAAGTATACTAAGTAGTGCTAGTCTGGAATAGAAGTTTTGGGCTGAGGCTATAGCTACAACATGTTATTTGATTAACAGATCTCTCACTTCCATGCTCATGGACAAGACACCTACAGAAGCATGGTTTGGTACGAAGCCCTCATTGAGACATATTAGAGTCTTTGGCTATGAGGCATATACTTATGTGTGTAGTGAAAAAATATCTAAATTGGAGAACAAGGTTGTAAAGTGTATCTTCATTGGTTATAGAATTGGTGTGAAATGGTACAAGCTTTGGAACACAATTACAGAGAAGGTGTTGTATAGAAAAAGTGTGATCTTCCATGAGCTAAAACCTTCTGCAATTGATCTGTAACTAAAGGTGATAGAAGCAAAAAAGGAGGTAGTTGAAGTTACTCTTACACCCAATAAGGATGAACTACATACTCCTAGTGTACCTATTAGTGAGGAGAGCTCAAGCAGCTCTAAAAGTTCTAAACAAGATGAAGAACCTCAACCTCATCTTATGAGGAGGTTTACACGTGTTAAGCAACAACCTAAAAGGTTTGGATATTCTATGTTAGATTCTAGTTGTGCATATGCTTTGATTGCTAACAATGATGAGCCTAGGACTATTAGAGAGGCTATGGGTATGTCTAATTCAGATTCCTAGTTGGAATCCATGAATGAAGAAATGACATCATTGAAGAAGAATGAAACATGGGATCTGGTACCTTTTCTTGAAGGACGAAAGCATGTTGGATGTAAATGGGTGTTCAAGAAGAAGATTGGTCTGGATGGTAGTGTTGAGAAGCATAAAGCAAGGTTGGCCATGGAAGGATATTACTAGGTGCAGGGGATTGATTATGGAGAAAAAATTTCTCCTGTAGCTAAGCTAACATCTATCATATTTCTATTGTCACTTGTAGCTACATATGACTTACAGATCGAGTAGATGGATGTGAAGATAGTGTTTCTTCATACTAGGTATATTCTGGGGATGGAAATCAAAAGGATAACAGAAATAGAAAAATTTGGCTTAGCTAGAGCAAGTATATAAATTCTATCCTAGACAGCTTTAGTATGACAAATTGCAAGCAGTTAGTTGTTCTAGTGTTTTAGGGAATGAAAATTTTAGTTGAAGATTGTCCAAAATCTCCTACTAAGATGGAGGACATAACTAGGGTGCCTTATGCAAGTACAGTTGGCAGTTTAATGTATGCAATGGTCTATACTACCCTAAACATTTCCCAAGCAATGGGAGTGCTTAGTCAGTTTATGGATAATCTAGGAAGGTTGCATTGGGATGTTGTGAAGAGAGTTTTCAAGTATTTGAAGGGTACTTCTAAGTACACCTTATGTTATCATGGTTACTCTACTGGATATGAGAGTTCAGTTAGCATTCATGGATATGTGGATTCTGATTGGGCAGAAGACATTGATAGCAGAAGATCCACCAGTGGATATGTATTCACATTGTTTAGTGGTGTAGCTATTTGGATGAGCAAGTGACAAGCTATAGTCACTTTATCCACTATTGAGGCTGAGTACATGGAAGCAAATCACACATGTAAGTAAGCCATTTGGATTAGAAAATTGTGTTTTGATATTGGTTTTGATGTAGGGAAGATTTTTATTTGCTGTAATAGTCAGAGTGCCATTTGTTTGGAAAAAATCCAACCTTACATGCCAAGACAAAACATATTGATGTGTAGTACCACTTTGTTCGTGATATGGTGGAGGATGGGAAGGTTGGTCTAGAAAAGTTGATACTCTGGAAAATGTTGTTGATTCATTGACAAAGCCTATAAGCATGGATAAATTCAAATGGTGCACTAGTTCGATGGGCCTTGGGGCCTAGAATATTCAGTTACTTCAAGCAATTGGGAGGATCCAATAAGTTATTTGTCAAGTGGGAGAATGTTGAGAAAGGGTGTCTCAAAATTTTTGGCTTAAAAGGCTTTAGGGTTCAGGCTCATCGGGCTGATAGGTGAATGTTGGTGGGATTAAATTCCCAGTTTCCTTGACATCCTGATAAGCTCTCCATGGGTTGGCATTAAGTGCTTCACCAGGTTGACAGTCACATGTTGATGGGACTTAGAGATGAGTCTCCTTGAAATCTTGATAGATACTTGGCTTATTGCTAAGTGTGTTTAGATTTTGCATCGACCGAAGCTTGATTGACGAGACAAGTGAATGTCAAAGGGATTGAATGAGCAATCTCTTCGACATACTGATAAGTGCTTCATCATTGAGACTCCACCATGTCGGAGGGAGTCACTTGAAAGCCCCTTTGGCATTCCAATGGAAGGAAGGATCTCTTCATCAATGGGAGTGATGGATTTCACTAGGACATTGATGATGGTGCTTGATCAACAGATACAATCAAGAAGATCTAATGGTGCCCACTAGCCTGTGGCACCTATGGTGGGACCTTGTCTATACCTCGTGGAGGAATTTGGAATGATAGAGATCAAATAGGGTGTTGATTAGATGGTGCACAAAGTTGGTAGTGGGTCCTTTTGATGCAAGTTGAACACGTGGTGACATCTCAATTGCTTCACATCATTGTTGTTAAGCAAAGTGATAGGATGGAATGATATACATATTGAAGTGACGATAAGAATTCAAAGAGACAAGGTTTCGTGTATCTTTGACATTCTAATATGAAATTGACAGAGGAAAAAGGTAATGATAGTTGAGTTGGTTAGTGATCATTTGTTTGGTATGGAAGTTGGAACATCAATCTTCTTGAAACATTTATGAAGTTTGTATTAAATGTGATAGTGCTTTGGAATTGTGTGAAGATCATCTAAGATGATCAAAGTAATGATTAGATTGAATGTAATGTAATGCTATTAGATTCATTCGATGAGTTGACACCTATGAGAGCATAGCTTTGCACTTGTATGTAATTAACATTTTACTATAATATAAGAGATCTCTTCTTTGGTGTGTGGGTTTTTCTCCCATAAGGGTTTTCCCATGTAAAATATGGTGTTCATTCTTTATTTTTTATTATGTTATTCTTGCATGTGCATCTTAAATGAACTGTAATTACAAAGTTTTGAAATATTTTTTGTATCTCTCTCCTGAAGATTAGTATTAGGAAGGTGTTTTCCGCACTTTGCTTTCCTTTCATTTATCAAATAACAAGTAATACTTACAACTTCTGTCGTAAAGCATCTATCAAGCTTAGTACATCCACTTAAGATACGCCTAGCTCTTTCCATTAAGGTTTAGTTCATTCTTTTTGCTACACCATTTTGTTGGGGAGTATAAGGAGTAGTATTCTACCAAAAAATCCCTTCATGCTTACAAAATTCATCAAATTCCCTAGAACAATATTCACCCCCATTGTTAGATCTCAACACTTGTATCTTATAATTTATTTGTTTCTCAATTAAGGCTTTAAATTTCTTAAAATTAGTGCTAACTTCAAATTTTACACGCATAAAATAAATCCTAGTGTATCTTGAGACATCATCAATGAAAGTAACATAATATTGAGTTTTTTCAAAAGTGTCAACATCCACTGGTCCAAATACATTTGATTGAATGATCTTTAATAATCTCTTAGCTTTATTAGTTCCATTAGGAAATTATGATCTATTTTATTTTTGAAACAAATAATGCTCATAAAAATCATTTTTACCAATTAAATAATCAAAATTATTGTCAATCAACATTTTATTAAGAATGGTCTTAAGACCTTTTTCACTTATGTGATACAATTTATGGTTCGACAATATACATGCATTTTTAGTGCTAGTTACATTGGTATAATTACAAAAAGTGGAGGCATTAGGCCAAAACAAAGTCCCTATCTATGATCCTTTAGCAATCACCAAACTGCATCTTACCACCTACAACCAAAGTTGTCAAATGCCACAAGCATTCTAGAATCATTCAATTTTTATATGAAAGATAAATTTCTCACAAGTCCTATAGTATGTAAAACAATATTTAGGGTTTTAACCCTTCCATAATTGAAACACAACTTTACCTTTCTCTTACCAACTTTCTTCTTTATGTTTTTATCACCAAGGAAAATATTTCCTCCTTCATAAGCTAAAATATGTAGAAAACCATTCCTTGTGAGGAATCATATGGTAAGAGAAACCTAAATCAATAAGCCAAGAATAATTACCAATAGTGTTAGCTTAAATAAATAAAGCATTAAAATCACCATCATCCAAAGAATTTTTTATGGAGGTATTTGCACTCATGTTTTTGAATTCCTTTTTTACATTCCCCCACTCACCACAATTCCAACACTTTACTCTACTCTTTCTAGGGGTTTAGAATGTACTTTTGACTTGTCTCTTTTTTATCCCCTTTAGGACCTCCTTTCTCTTTGGACCTTCCTCTCAGGATCCAACATTCATGGTATTTCTTCTATTTTTTTTCTGATATAAGTGTAGCAATGAGAATTTCCATCTTTGGATCCACACTAGCAACACTTATGGAAATTATTAGATTTTCCAAAAATTCATGCAAAGAAAAAAGCAATAAAATACACTTATCATTAGCTTATATCTTAACATCTACTTAAGTAATTTGACTTATAAATTTATAATCAAATTAAAAGCATTTAAATTATCTAGATAGAATCACCATCCTTCCTCTTTAAAGAATATAAACTTCTTTTGAGATATAATGTAAGAATTATATAATTGGGATTAGGGAATTCTATAGAATAGCCCAATCACACAACCAAATTCATATATTCAACATAAAATTAATGTTACGATAACAAATGAAATGAATCCCTAATGTCTGACAACATATATTATTGGAGTACAATTAGATCTCTTCTTGATCTCTATCATCTTTTTACAACTTTGCAAAGATTCTAAAATGTGTGCTTTGATCTTTATTTTATCTATCAGTGGCTTGTAATTTGAATAAAAAATGATCTTGGCCATTACAACCACCAATTTATTATGGAAATGTGGAAGTGTAGTAGTGGGTTGGGAGTTCACAAGTGTAGTAGAAATTCATAAACCTATAGATGCAAGTGCAAGTGAAAATCCACAATCAACTAGTTTAAATAATAAATCCTACTCCAAGTTCAATTGGTCGGTAAAAATCTATAGTTTGTACATGGTGATGTCATCATCCTACTAAAGTTAATAGACATCATGCTAATATCATTGGAAAAAATATTTATTTTTAGTTGATCTATTAACTTTTAAATGTTCGGTTCACTTGATATTACTCTCAAAAGTTCAAATGACCAATGAGGAAACTGTAAAAATTTGTTGGATATGGAGTTCTAAAAGTAAATGGAAAGGAATTCCCATATGGTAGATGACATCATATTTCTCACTATGTGGAAGAATCCATTGATATTGGTTTGTGTGGGGAAATCTATTGGAACTAGCTAAAAGTATATGGCTAATGCAAAGATTCTAATTCACTTGGATGAGATATTCTGATGAATATGGAAAAACCTAAGTGTACTATTAGTACAAGAAAACACATTAGAACTGGTCTAAGACATTATAACCTATTGAAAATGGATGATTCGATAAGAAATATCCACAAATATCAAAGAAAACCAATAATTTGTATTATAAGAGCTAAAGATTAGCTCTATAACCAATACCACTTGCAAAAACTATGAAAACCTTCTACAAGAGGGTATGCAAGAATATGAGTTTGCTTATATTAAGACCTATCAAAATTATGGTGAGGTATGAAGTATCTTACATATGAGTACAATGACCTTGCTTATATAGGCAAGGTGTGGAATAGGATTAAACATGATTGTGACATATGTCTTAATCCTATGAATGAGGTAGCTAGCAACCTAACAACCTAAGAATCAAGCATTTCAAGCTAGAAAGATAAGTTCTAGAAAAGCCAACTAAGACTTCTAGAAATAATCTAATATCCTAAGTAAACTTAACATGTGAATAAGTCCCCTAAGTCCTTAGCAAGATAAATTACTAGGTACAAGACATATATTCACATCAACAACCCCCATTAAGTGTAACTTAGGGAGAAGATTATTATGCAAATGATGCAAAAAAGATTCAAAGATGGGTCCTGGCTACAAGACCATTTTAGATACCCATACAAAAATGAAAAAGAAATATCTCATAAATAGAGAAAAGGAGAAAACCCAGTGGGACAAAACTCCTCCCCAAAAGAGAGAAAAGAAACAATCAAGTGATGAAAGATGGACGATTCCATGATACCCCTAAGTACACCATCCATCACATATATACATTATAATCAATACCCCCCCCATAAGAGGGAAATAAAGAGATTAAGTATCCCCCCTACAATGTGTAATCTCTTGCAAAAATGCCAAGTGTCTGAGGACAAAACATGATCCAATGTCGATAAACAATTTGTCTCTCTTTCAAAAGAAACAAAACCAGGTACAAATGTAGGAACACTTACCATTTTGGATAGGAATTGAAATAAAATAGCATAAATATGTATGGTAATGTCTCTAAAACTACTCATGTTTCCCCTTGTCCACTGAAGATGAAGATGCCACAATCAAAGTAGGTACATTCCCAATCAAAGAAGAAGGAGAAAAACCAATACTATGTGGAAATTGATGCTGGACAAGATGCAAAGACAATGATCGTTTCACAATAGATGTGCAATGATTGTCATCAAAGAGGAGAGATAACCCATCAAATGTATCCTCCAAATCTGAAATGTGAGACTTGACAAACAAGGATGCAATATTTGATAAATAGGAATCCCAATTAGGAAGGAAATGAGATACCTATTGCAATGAAACACTGGAAGTTCTCAATGAATCATTGATAGAAAATGAATGGTTTTGATGAACAAGAATGATGGGAGACTCAATCAATGACTTTGCACAAGGAGTCAATGAAGGTGAAGGTACAATAATTCTCTTTGATGAAGAAGAAGAAGCATCTAAAGAAACCTCATCATCCTCATCTAAAGATTCAAAGTATTCCAAAACTTCAACCTCTCAAATAGTAGCATAGTCATAGGGTAGCCATTATGAAAAATGAAGAGGCATGAGGCAATCTGAAACAGGATCATCTGGGAATGGCTGAGTATTAGGATCTCTATATCTCTCTCAAATTTTAGTCCAAAGACTATGAGGACACTCAAAATGATCAATAGCATTCAAAATATCATCATCAATATGAATAGCAATAACTCCTAAGACATGATCCCTTTTGTAATTCCAAGAAAATTTCTTACTAGTTGTACCTAGAGGGGGAACAAGATTATACAAATGTGACAATAAATGAAGCCATCAAAGATGTTTTATGATACCATATCTCCATTGTTTATAGTTACTCTTTTCAACATAATTATAGAAGGATGAAATGAAAACTCCATAATAAGCTATGATAAATCTCCAAAATTAAAAAGAAAATAACCTTCAACAACAATTAGAAACCCCCAAACATGATGTATGCTACAAATGAAGCATTCCCAAAATGATATAACCTCTCCAGGAGTCAAGATGTCCAAGTAATTAGTCACAATGCCAAATGTGCAAAATATTGAATAAATAATACCTAGGGCTAAATATGAAAAAAGTGCATGTGCATAATAATAGAGCTCCTTAATACCTTTTTGATGCTGCAAAAATAACAAAAAATGGATATCTAGGAAAAAATTTATTAGCTCAAAGGTCCAAATGGGAGATCTAACTTTAGTTGTCAATAAAATGCACATGTAGAAAAATCTATCAAAAAGACCTGCACCACTGTGAAGTATACGAAACCAACTTTTCGTCGATATTTTGTTTGGGGAATTTTGATATCTTGGCGAAAAGTTATGCTCCTAAGAATAAAACCCCTAATTTGGGCACTTTGAAGGATAATCAAGTGCAAAATTTTGGCACCTAGGGTGTTGGCCCTTGGTTGCTCATGTGACTACATGCTAGGTAGTTGTAAAAATAAAAGGCTTGCCACTAGGTGGGCATCGAGGCGGCTAAGCTCCAATGGTGGGGGGTGGTGGCTCCTGCACGCCACCTCCAAGTAATATAGTCACAAACATCGATGAGACCAAGGGAATTAGCAGAAGGGAGTCAGGGACGCCAACCAACCAATTGGCTAAGAACTGATAGGGCACCGACAAAAGACTTGCAAAAGCTGTGGACTATACAATTTGATAGTCAACTGTAGAATTATTTTTATTAAAGCCCCTAATATAAATATTGCCCCAAAAAAAATTAATACAACTTTTTCCTGATTTGTTTTTAAGCCCAAAAATATAGAACCAAAGAAAATATTTTTTAAATAATTTTTCTACAAAATATAAAATTGTTCCCTATACTTGAGGGGTCGTACGGCTTGCTCAAGTAATTTTTTTTGTCTCAAAAACACCTAAGGCCAAATATAGGTGTGTTTTATATGAAACTTCATCTCTCAGGCCTTCTAAAGATGATGGAAAGGTCAATTTGGGCTGGAAATGTGTCAAAAGCTCTACTACCTTTGGATCTTGAAATCTTCAAACCTTTATAACTTCGGCAAAAAATATTGGATTTAGGTGAAACAAAAGTTGATCTTGACTTTTTGAGCTACCCTAGACCTAAAAATAAGCTCATATTTCCTCCAACACAAGCCAAAAATGACCTGAAATGAAGACCCACATATAGAAACCTCCCAAATATGATATTTTTTCAAGTTTTTCTAATTCCCAGGTTCACCATATGGTGCAAGGTAAGAGCATACTCAACCTTACTAAAAATAACCTAGATCTCTCATTAGAAATAGCTCAACCCTTAGATTTGAGAAGGGTTTTGCGAGGCTTGGATTTGATACCATGTAAGAGATGAAGATTAGTTCTATACCCAAGACCACAAACAAAAACAATGAAAACCTTCTACAAGAGGGTCTGCAAGAATATGAGCTTGCTTGATATTAAGACCTATCAAAATGATGATGAGGTATGAAGTATGTTATATATGAGTACAATTAACTTGCTTATATAGGAAAGGTGAGGAATATGATTAAACATTATTGTGAAATGTGTCTTAATCTTATGAGATGGGATAACTAATAACCTAACAACCTAAGAATCAAGCATTACAAGCTAGAGAGATAAGTTCTATAAAAGCCAACTAAGACTTCTAGAAGGAATATTATATCCTAAGTAAACTTAACATGTGAATAAGTCCCCTAAGTCCCTAGTAAGATAAATTACTAGGTACAAGATATATATTCATACCAACATGCATAAGGTAGGCTCAGTAGCAACCCACAAGTCTACAATTGGTAAAACACAAAAAACCCACAAAGCCATAACTTAGCCAAATTTTGATCCACTCTTCACTAGATTGGACCCACAAACACCCATTAAGCTCATCTATAATTTGGCATCATTATATTGTCCAAATTAATTCTAAAAATCCTCTTGATGAACTAACCAAACTAACACTACCAAAAACCAAAAGCAACTGAACTAAAATGATTTTTTTTGGTTGATGCACGATTGTATGTGGACCCGGATTCTCCTACATTAAAAATATTAGGTAAATGAAATGTTTAATGAGTTTATAACTCATGCACATTTTGGAAAGTTTGTAATTGGAATTTCATACTTAGCCAAATTTGTAACATTCATTAAAGAGGCTTCATTTGTAGAATTCCATACTTATCCAACATTGTAGCATTCATCAAAGAGGATTCATATGTAGGTTTGTCCTTCCAATAAACTAGATATTCCATATAATTTTTCTCCTAGTTCTCTTAGCCACTTAGGAACCAATCACCTTATTTATGTAGTCAAATTTATTTACAAGCAATTGATGTATCCATCTTTTGCATGATGAAAAATTATATGTGGATCCCCTTGTGTACTTGTATCCCCTTCATGATACTTGTATAGATCAACAACGTTGAAGATATGTGATATATATACTATTGGAAATTGTTTGTCATTGATGTCAACATTGATATGATTTTGTTATTATCAATGATGTTAACACTAAGGAGATTGTTGGTAGCTATTTTCAACATTGGTTGCAAGTAGTAGTTGATGTCAACACCTGAGTAATATATTGTTAGTCCTTAGCATTGGTTGTCTTTGTTTCATTAAATTTGGGCTAACATTGATTGGATGACATGCCTTATCAAAGAATAGAAGAGTTGAAGAATTTAATGGTTGGATGCCATGCCTTATCAAGGAATAATTGAAGAAGTTGATGATTGGATTTCATGCCTTATCAAAGAATAATTATTGTTGATGTTCATATAATACATTATTACTATCAACAGAGTTGATTTCATAATGATATATTACGATGAGGATTAGAAGAATGACTAATGTTAGAGAGATGTTTTTGAAGGTCTATAGTATGTCTCTTGCTATCTCCTAATGTTCTTGATAGTATATGTGTTGTTGAAAGAAAGATCTGGTCTCCACATGTTCCTCAATTAATTTTGATTCAGGAAGTTGCATTGAAGTCTATCTGGGAGAATATGACTCATTCCTCCACTATTGTAGTTCTAGTCTTGCAATTTGGTACTCAATTTAAGTGCCCTGTGTATGTTTCACTCCCATCTTTTTAGGTCACCTGTGTTGCCGAGGAGAATTCTATGAATTGCAGAAGGTTGGTAGTGTTGCTAGTTTTTTGAATTGGTCTGGGAAATGCTCCACATGTCTCTACAAATTGATGTCCCTGCTCCCACAGCTTGGTGAATGTACTCTCAACATTTGTGTAATGTCTTAGTTCCAATATCATATGTTAAAGTGTTCCACAAGTTGTTCTACTAATGCTACATCATCCAATCATGTATCTTGTGTTTTCTAAACAAAGTGTTTTGTACCTATTTGATTTGTGGTGGATATTGATGGCATGAATGTATGAAAGAAGTGTATGGAAGTGATTTTAGATGTTCAAGGAACATCCCTATGTGATCCACATGATGTTGATTGGTTGCTTTGTTGCTACATTGTGTCTTGAGTTGGCTTTCTAGGTTATTTGTGGTTATGTGGTCGACAAAGCTTGTTCCTTTGCTTGTGTGGTGTGCTTGGGGGCTGCACCAACAATGTAATACATGACATGACATAGTTGGGTCCTAACCTATCTTATTTAGGACCACATCAAGAAATATCAATTGAAAGAGTGTTTAAGGACTGCCTGGTTAAGTGCTTCAAATGTTTCATCCACACATTTCCTTGATGTTGACTTGGGTTGATGTGAAATTGCATGCAAATCATTTTGGATCACATTGAAAGAAGTGTTAAGATTTTTTTTGGTCCTCTCTATCCTTAGTATAAGACCACATCATGCTTTGGTGGTTGACCAGTTAAATTCATTATTTATTCTTTATCTTGGCCGACCGAATTCAAGAATTGAAGTGTTGCGGTGGATATAAATGCAATATCATTTCAAATTCAACAAGATGGAACAGTGTACAAGTTTGAACAAGAGGGTGTGCAAATAATATTGAATATATAGCAAAGATAGTGTTGAAGATTGTGAAATAAAAGTTCAATTATGCTTCAATGCCTCAATCAACAAAGAGTTGTGTTGACAATCTTTGTAATTATTTTTATTTCTCATTACATCATGCTCTGAGATAGTGAATCTCATCAGGTCCTTGTATCTTGCTCCTAGAGTTGGTTGGTACTTCAGTGCTGCAGTCCTATTTGTCTTAGGTAGTGAGCCTTATATTGTAAGTTAACTCTCACCCTAGTTTTTCCCTCATTAGGTTTTCCATGTAAATCTAGTGTCTCCTTGTGCATGTGAGTGTTCTCATTTTCCATCTCCTTGTTGTTGATCTAATTATTGCTATATCATTTATTGGTTAAGGTTTTTTAAGGTGTTAAGGATTCTAATTGCTATAATCATCTCTATTATTACTTTGGTTAAAGTTATATCTCTATCTACTAAAGGAGTTTGAGTTGTGCTGAAAGTTTCATGTTTTAAAAGGGTTCAAGTTTTGTGTAGAATGATTCACCCCCGTCCCCTCTCAGTCTCTGGAAGTGTCCAACATATACCTCTTGAAATGTCTATTTCATAAGAATTGGATGAAAAGCTCTTCAAGATGCGATATGGGCCTATATTCTTCCACTTTAATTTATTGTATGCTCTTTGTGGGTCCTCTTCTTCCTTAAGTATTCCATAACCATATCACCCACCTAAAAATATTGTTCTCTTCTATGCATATCAATATGCTCCTTGTATTTTATGGCACTATTCTCCAAAATATCCTTCACTCTCTTATGCAAATCATGAATGTATTTTTAAAAAATGTACCAATAAAACACTTCTCCTACTCAATTTTTCACTATCCCTTAACTCATCAATACCCCTTAGGCTATATCCATAAACAATAGAAAAACAAATTTTACAAACAGTCCTATAAGACTAAATTATTGTAGGAAAACTCTTCTTGATCCAATCTTAAGTCTCATTAGTCTGGTTTATCTCTAACCAAATATCTCAACCAATTTTCTAAACTCTTATTTATAATTTTAGTCTTCCCATCAATTTGGTGACGATAGATTGAAATTAACTCTAAATTTGCACCCAACTTCTTCCACAAGGTGCACCAAAGATGGCAAACACATTTAGTGTCCCTATTTGAGACAATACTATTAACCTAACTACCTCCTTAAAAAATAAATTAGCTATGTGGGAAGCATCATTTCTCTTCTGACATGGTATGAATTGAATCATCTTAGAAAATATGTCAAATAAATTATTTTTTGAATCCTTGGCTCTTTTTGTATAAGGAAATCCCAAATTAAAACTCATGTTTATATTTTCCCACTCTCTCAGGTACATGAAATGGTTGATTTACTTCTTTGCATTCTACCAAATTCGACGTCCTTGCACTATCTTCATCACATCTATATTCATCTTGATCCAGTAGTATCCCTCATTTAATAGTGATAGTGATTTCTCCACACCAAAATGTCCACTTAGACATCCACTATTTTTTTCTCTTATTAGGTTCTCTATCATTGAACCCTTGGGTATATATAGTTTTTGTCCTTTTAACAATAGGCCATCTTGAATGAAATACTCCAACCATGAAGTTTTATCCCTTCCCACTAGACTCTTACTAGTTTTCCATGCTCCATTAAATTGATGATCATTCAGATACAACTCCCTCATTGAATTAAATCCAACAACATTGACTCTTAACTCATTCATCAATAAACATCTTCTACTAAGTGTATTTGCTATCTTGTTGGAACTATCACTTATATGTTTCAATCAAAAGAATAAATATGTAATAAATCCACCCATTACACATGTATCTATTCCAACTTACTTTGGTTGATGATGAATTCCAAGGCATGGTGGTTTGTGTAAAGTAAAAATTCTTTAGGTAGCAAATAGTGTCTCTATTTCTTAAGGGCCTGCACTACAACATTGAATTCTTGGTGATATATTGAGTACTTACTCTTTTCTTCATTTTACATCTCATTGAAGTAGGCAATGGGTTTTCCTTATTGAGTTAAAATTTCCCCAATTGCTAACCATTGGCATCATAGTCAACTTGAAATACTTTACTAAAATTTGACAATGCTAACACTGGTTGTTCTATCACCTTCTCCAACAATTTGAAGATCTTCTTTATGATAGGTTTTTATCAATTCAAATGATTTCCTATTATATTTCATGGTTTTTGTGATAGGTGTATATATCCCGCTAAAATTCCTTATGAAATTCCAATACGAGCTCACCAAGCCATGAATTTTTTTGGATTCAAACATACTTTTGAGTGAAGGCCAGTCTACTATTTTGTTTCCCTTTTGTGGATACATCTTCAACCTTTATTCAAAAAATATAAAACTTAGGTATCCAAGTTATTTCTTCATGAAATTATACTTCTTAAAATTCACAAGAATATTTTCTTCTTTTAACCTTTGTAAAATTGCTCTAAGATGCACCAAATTCTCTTATGTTGCCTTACTAAAAATCAAGATAGAATCTAAATATACAATCACAAATTTGCTAAGAAAAGGTTCCAATACCTTATTCATTTGTTGCATGAAATAACTTTGGGTGTCTATTAACCCAAATGATATTATTAGCCACTCATAAAAACCATCCTTTATTTTTAACACAGTCTTCCATTCATATCCTTCTCTAATCCTTATCTAATGGTATCCACTCTTCATGTCTATCTTGGTGAAGTACTTGGATCTACTTAAAAAATCTATCATTTCATCTATCTAGGGTAATAAAAATATGTAATTGATAGTGATATTATTTATCACTCTTGAATCTGTACACATATTCCATTCTTCATCCTTCTTTGGTGTGATTATTGCAAGTATAACATACAAACTCAAACTTTCTTTAATCATAACTTTATCTAAGAACTCTTGCACTTATCTATTTATCTCCTCCTAAATTGGAGTCATTATACATGGTGCCTTATCTCAAAAACTAGACCTTGGCATTAAATCCAATGTAATGTATGTTCCTCATTGGTGGAAATCTATCAAGTAACTCCTTCATCAAGATTTATGTTAACTCCTCCAAAATATCTTGTACCTCCAGGGATACTTCCTCCTTTATTTTCCTAATCTTTGTAGTCTTAGGAATAAATTCATAACACACTTTCTCCATCTTCAATTCTTTCAAAAAATATTTCTTAACCACCAAGAAAGCTTTGGGATTCTTGTTTCTCTACTTCTTCATTCTTATCCTTCATGGGATTCAAGGTATACTCCTTCCCATTCTTCTTTATATTATAAAAATTAGTCTTACCATCATGAATGAATTTCCTATCATATTTACAAGTTCTACCCAATAAAATGTGGCATGAATCCATTGGAATTATATCACAAATTATTTCATCCTTATAACTTCCTATATGAAAATTCACTAGGCATTATTCACTTGCCAATAGTTGATGTCCCTTTTGCAACCAACAAACTTTATAGGGACTAGGATGCTTCATCCTCTTCAACTACCACTTCACCACTCCTCTGACACCAAGTTTTCAATGCTACCACTATCTATGATGACTCTACAACATTTACCTCCAAACTTACATCTGGTTCTGAACATAATTTCTCCTTTATGTTGGTTCTTCTTTCTCCTTTTCTGATTTCAACATAATTCTTCTCAAAATTAGTGAATCTCCATCTTTAGGATCTTCTCCATGCTTGGGAAAAACTACAATTTCATCTTTTGCTTGGGCCGCATGAATTTTGGATTTCTTACCTTTACTATTGTTGGATTATATCTAAGAAAATTCAAATGCCTTATGTCTAGTTTCATCACATTCGTAATAGGTACCACTAAATAATTTTCCTCTAACTCTACCAAAATTTCATTGTCCTCTAGAGTAATCACCTCTACCTTTCAAATAATCTCTTCGAAGTGTAGGAACATTTTTGGAAGGTATCGAATTCTTCTTATTTTCCTTGGTATCATCTTCCACCAATAGATTGCCCTCTTCCATGTACAAACCTACCTCTACCTCTAGAGCTACTTGTTTGTTTCCTAAACAATTTATCTTTTTCCTTCAAGGCATACTGGTAGGCTTCTTCCTTAATTTACAACCCAACTGTGATAATCTCATCTTGAATAGATAATTGTAGACCATTCACATACATTAGCAATTTTTCAACACCATCATAAATATGTCTTTTCCTAATACTCAGTTTGTAAAACTATTTTATATATTCCCTTACATAGGATTCTTTTTATTTTAGAATCTCTAACTTTCTAAATAAACTTAGGTTATAATTTTCTAGCAAGAATTCAACCTTCAACTTGGTCACCATTTTGTCCCATGAATTAATCTTGTCTTTTCCTCTTCTTTGTCTCTCCATCCATAAAATTTCCCACTATAGGTATACACATCCTATTAACTTATTATAGGAAAAATTCACCTTCCTATCATCTTCGACTCATTCAAAGTTAAAATACATGTCCATATTTGATATACAATCTATAAGTTATTTAAGGTTTAAACTACCATTATAGCAAGGAGGATCTAATCTAGGTGTTGGGAAATTGTGTCTCAACCCAATTATATAAAGGTTATTGTTGATAGCAAATATATATATATATATATATATATATATATATATATATATATATATATATATATATATATATATATATATATATATACCTAGTTACACCGATAGGTGTAATATACAATGGCAACAAGGGGGGAGAGTGGGATGCATGTAAACAATTTTTTGTTAACTTTTTCAGGAAACTTCTAAAATGGTCGACATACATTAGATAAATGATACATTATAAATCTAGATTGTTATTTATTAGTTTTAGATCTAATGGTGGATATTTTGTTGGCCTGTATTTCCCTAGAATGTAACTCTATTTTATGAGGGTGTTGTATTACGGTTGTGGCAGAGAGTGACAATGATGTATTCTGAGAGTCTATTAGCAGTCGTGTTGTCTCTTGATCTTAGTGGTGATACTCCAGTGAGAAGCTTGCTTTGCATGTATATTGTAATCTTTGTTATTTACTGAATAATATATTGGGCAACTTTTGGAGTGTGGGCTTTTTCTCCTAAAATCATTTTTCCCATGTTAATCACTTTGTTGTGGTATGCATGATATTTGTGGTTATTTTTGTTTAAGTTTCTATAAATGTTCAAGATCTATAAATTTTTTTCATTATTCTCCTCTCAAGATTAGTGTAGGAAGTTGTTTCGCTACCTTAGCTTCCTTACAAGTGGTATTAGAGCCCGATCACCTTTGGTTTCAATTGTGGGTTGTTGGGTTTTTTGAACTAATCTAGATTTGAATGAGAGCTTGTATAAAAGACACTTTGTGATCTTGTTGTAGGAATTTTTAGATGAAAAGTTCATCAGGGAGAATAGAGGTGTAGAAATTTTTTCAAAATAATTTTGAGATGTGGAAGCTGAAGATGGAGGATCTATTGATAGATCAAGATCTGTGGGATACTATTGATGAGAATGTTTTAAGGCCTGTAGATCCTACTCAGGTTGCTTAATATGATGTTATGGATCATAAAGCCAAGGGTCTAATCAGATTGTGTTTGGTAGACTTTGTTTTAATTAATGTCCATGAGGAGACCTTTGTACAAAAACTATGGAAGAAGCTTGGTGAGATGTATCAGGCCAAATCTTTAGTGAACAAGATTTTCTTGAGGAAGAAGTTATATTCCTTGAGAATGGAAGAGAGTGGATGAATCATAGACCACCTGGAAGCATTCAATGGGTTGGTGGCTCAATTGGCATCCTTTGGTGTCAAAATGGATGAGGAGGAGAAATGCCAAATCTTTCTTTGTTCTTTGCCTGATTTGTGGGATTATCTTGTTATGGCTATTGGGAGTACTTATGTTATTTTGAAGACTGGAGATGTGGTAGGTTCTTTGCTTTCTGAAGAGATGAGGAGGAAGGTATCCATCATGGCCAAGGAGGCCCTAAATGTTCATGGAAGACCTAAGGAAAAAGGTAAGAAGAATGAGAAGCATGACAAATCCAAGTCTAGGGGGAGATCTAAATCTCCTGGAAAGTCCAAAGTTATTTGTTGGAATTGCAGTAAGCCTGGACATGTTCGTAAGGAATGCAAAGAAAAAAATAAGAAGAAAAAGAAGAAATTTGATTATGATTATGAGTTCGAAAAGGAAGATGGTGACTCATTCATTGCAGCTTTGGAAACTTGTGCATGTAATGATGCATGGTTAATTGACTCAGGTGCATCTTTCCATATAAACTTTAGTAGAGATTGGTTTTCTGAATATGAAGAATTTGATGAAGGTAAGGTGTACTCGGGTGATGATTCTCATTTAGACATTGTTGGTCGTGATAAAGTTAAAATCAGGTTTCCTAATGGTAGAATAAAAAGGATTAATGGTGTGTTGCATATCCCTGGATTAGCACGAAATATATTATCTGTAAGCAAAATAATAGATATGAGTATGCATGTAGTATTTTTTGATGCAGGATGCAAGATAGTCAGAGGTGCCATGGTGATTGCTAGAGGTGTCAGATATGGCACATTGTATAAGCTGGATGCATGTACTGTTGAGTGCAATAGTAATTTTGTGAAAAACAAGTTTGTGGAAAAAGGGAGGGTTTCACCTTCAATATATGGTCATGGCTTTTGGGTACCCAAGGGTGCTCTTTCTTCTAAAAAAAAGTTACCAGTAGAGAAAACTATGTTATGGTACCAAAGACTTGGCCACATTGGACAAAAGGATCTAAGGACCTTGAAAAATAAAAACTTTGTTGAAGGTTTGTCTAATTGTAATCTTGAATTCAATTTTTGTGAGCATTGCATTTATGGAAAGCAAAACCGCGTTTAGTTTTACTCGAGTTCTCATAAATATTGTGGTGTATTAGATCTTATTCATTCTAATGTGTTTGGTCCTGTAGATGTTCCTTTTCTTTGTAAATCCACATATTATGTTTCATTTATTGATGATTATAGTAGAAGGACATTGGTATATTTTCTAAAGAGTAAATCTGAAGTTTTCAATTGATTTAAAGAATTTAAAGCAATGGTTGAGTTACAGACCGGAAATAAAATAAAATGTTTAAGGACTGATAATGGAGGTGAATTTTTCTCTAATTATTTTGATAGATTTTGTAAATATTGTGGTATTCATAAACATAAGACAACTCCATATTCTCCACAACAAAATGGAGTTGCATAAAGAATGAACATGACACTAATGGAGAAGGCTAGGATTATGTCGAGTAGTGTTGGCCTAGAACAAATTTTTTGGGATAAAGTTGTTGCCACTACCTGTTACCTAATTATAGGTCTGCTATATCAACTCTTGTTGATAAGATACACTGTATAGAGGCATGGTCAGGTCACAAGCCTTCATTAAGACATCCTAGAGTTTTTGGTTTTGAGGCATATGCACATGTGCCAAAGGAGAAGGGAAAAAAGTTCGAGAACAAGGCTATGAAATGTATCTTCATCGGATATAGTTATGGTGTGAAAGGATACAAGCTTTGGGAACCTATTGCATAAAAGGTAATATATAGTAGAAGTGTTACTTTTACAGAAACTAAGCCTTCTTTTGTTATATTGCAGCCATAACAAAGAAAACAAGAAGATGTGATTTAGTTTCCTTCTACACCTAAGAAAGTTGAATCGAGGCCCAAGGATAGACAACAAGTTGAGGAGATTTCATTAGCTCTGGATCTTCAGAAGAAGAGGAAGAACCTCCAACTCAACTTGTTTGTAGGTCTACAAGGAATATACAACTACTTGAAAGGTATAAACTTGATGATTGGAGATGTATTTTTTCTTTGAATACTAACATGGATGAACCCAAATTTGTAGAAGAGGAATTAGGTATGAATGATGCAAAATCCTAGAAGATTGCTATGGATGAAAAAATGGCATCTTTGAAAAATAATGATACATGGGATCTTGTACCATTGCCTGAAGGATGAAAACATGTTGGTTGTAAATGCATGTTTAAGAAAAATATTGGTTTAGATGGAGGTATTGAGAAGTACAAAGCAAGGTTGGTTGTGAAAGGTTACTCTCAAGTTGAGGGTGTTGATTATGGTGAGATATTCTCTTTTGTTGCAAAAATGACATTTATTATATTTTTGTGTGCTATATTTGTTGCTTATGATTTAAAGGTTGAGCAGATGGATGTGAAAACTTCTTTCCTTCATGGTGACTTGGAGGGGGAAATTTATATGACACATCCAAAGCACTACATGGTGAAAAGTAAAAGTAAGTTAGTTTGCAAATTAAGGAAATCTTTGTACAGCTTAAAACAGTGTCCTAGGTTGTGGTACCATAAATTTGATACATATGTGTTGAGTTTGGGATTCAAACATTCTAAATCAGATCATTGTGTTTATTATAAAATTGATGGTGATCATTTCCTGTTTATTGCATTATATATTGATGATATTTTATTTATTGGCAAAGGGAAAGGTATGATTTCAAAATTGAAATCTAAACTTGTTGCTAAATTTGATATGAAAGATCTTGGTGCTGCTAGGCACATTCTTGGGATGGAAATTAAAAGAGATAGAGTAAACAGAAAGCTATGGATTGGCCAAAGTAAGTATGCCAATTCAATTTTACAAAGATTTAACTTGCAAGATTGTAGACCATTGTTTGTTCCCCTTTCTATTGGAACAAAGTTATCTATTTTAGATTGTCCAACACCTCCATTAGAGATGGAGGACATGAGTAGATTGCCTTACCAGAGTGCAGTTGAAATTTTGATGTATGCTATGGTTTGTACTAGACCAAACATTGCCCAAGCAATGGGAGTTCTTTCTAGATATATGTCTAATCTTGGTAGAGTTCATTGGGATGCAGTTAAAAGGGGCTTTGGATATTTGTGCAGTACCTTCTAGACTATTCCTTATGTTGTCATAGTAATATGACTGAACATGAGATTTCCCTTGATATTGATGGTTATGTGGATTCGGACTAGGCAAGTGATATTGATAGAAGACGATCCACCGGTGCCTATGTGTTTACTTTATTTGCTAGTGCAATCAGTTGGATGAGTAAGCAACAAGTTGTAGTTGCTGTGTCATCTACTGAAGAAAAGTATATGGCAGCTACTCATGCTTGTAAAAAATCCATTTGGCTTAAGATACTATTTTCAAATATTGGAATAAAATAAAGTACAATGACAATTTATTGCGATAGTTAGAGTGTGATATGTCTAGCCAAGAACCTGACATTTCATGCTAGGACCAAGCACAATGATGTAGAGTATCATTTTGTTTGAGATATGGTCAAAGATGACAGGGTGAAGTTGGTTAAGGTAGAGACTTTGATGAATTTTTTTTATTCTTTAACTAAGCCTGTGAGCACAAAGAAGTTCAGATGGTGTTCAGAGTCTATGGGTCTTTTGGCCTTGTTAATAAATATTTTACTAGTTCCCTTCGGGTGTATTTTCCCTCTATGCATCAGCTCACGCATCGCAAAGTCAGCTCAACATTTTTTCTAGGTTCTACTCGGCCACGCCACATGTCTACTCCTCGCAACTCTGAGTCTCTACATTCCTTCACATTCCAGGAAACTCCTCTATGCTTCCACGTGTTGCGGTTGCAGGATACTTTTGATCATGTTTTCTTGCTGCCTCATCAGGCTCCGAAAGGATGCCACGAAGCCCTCATTCATAAAAAGTTTTGGCGGGCCCCATAGTTGCTATATGTGGTGTACACTTGCTATGTGTCTGCTATTCGCAAATCTTTCAGCGTAGAAATGAAGTAGCAACCGCGTGCAGCAAAACGCTGCCACGCGTCTCTTTTGCGCCCGACTGGTAATCGTTCCCTCCATTGTTGATGAAGTGTTCAGCCCATTCGACATGTGTAGTGTTAACACAAGTCCTTAGCAGTGAAAGAAAAGGGTTCATACGGGCAGCGAAAGGCTGCCACGTGCCTAGCCAGTAGATCTCATATTCAGGTGATGGACTAGATGAACCGAATGATGCTATTGGCCGCTGCGTGTCATAATCATTCTCACAGGAGGGTAACACTTGTCTGATCGGGCCTTGTCGGGACCACCGCCATCATTTACAAAGGGCACACCTGTGCCTAGAGTGACCGGATGCTTAGTTCCAGATTGAATCTGTTGCAATGGCTTTGGGAATATTATGTTTCTTGCATCATTTCTAGAGGATTGTGAAATCTTTTCTGTTGCTACTCTCCGAGGCGGTGGGAGTTTTTCCCTACTATATATACTTTTCTCTATTATGATAAAAAGGTCTGGAATTTGAAGAAAAATGATGGTTTTAGTAAAAGATGCCAGGCCTTTATTGTTGTTTTATGTTATTGCAAAAAACTCTTAGACTGTGCCAATTGTTCGGCCTTTCTATTTTTTATGCTATTTGATCAAACTGTAAACTATATTTTTTATTGTCTGAATATTTTATTTAAGAACTTCTATATATGTTAAATGCAAGTTTGTTGACCTAGACCATGTCTAATTACTCTTCTTGGCAGTAGGAATGTGTGCAATATTATTTTATGTCAATGAATGGATTGTCTATGCTATAATCTTAAGTTTTTGATGTTATGGAACACTACAACACCATTTAGGCCCTTAGATCTATGATTTATCATGCCTATCATTAAGTCTTGGCACATCGCCTTAGATTAGACTTTATTTTATTATATCTATTTTATTTTCCCTTTCAAACCCCCATTGTAGAAGAAGCCGACTTCTCTAAAAATTCAGAGGTCACTCAGTTTAGTGCAAAAGGTCCCCCATAAACTAAGTTTCCCATAAGACATTGTTACCTCGTCAAAATTTGGCATCAATAGTTTGTTTCTTTTTCTGGTACACCCAGTGGGATGGAGCTTAAAATGAAATTGCATTTTAGAAGGGTGTATGAGCCATTGGCTTGTAACTAGATCCCAAACCATAGGCAACCCCAGTTTAATAGTACCCCCACTAGGAACAGTGCGAGTCGCAAATCAATTGGTAAACATTCCATTCCCGCCACCCGTTCCTCTCACCATGTTGTCGGCTGCCAACAGGAATTACGTGGCATGAGATGTTGGAAGTCCCCTAGTAGTCTCAGTAGCACCCGCTGTCTGGGGTGTTATCTCAGTTTCAGCCATGAAAGCTATAGCCAAGTTTACCAGAGATGGTTCAAGAACACCAGTAGAACATTTGCAAGATGTGGCAGATGTGTGTCTGGTACATGGGATTACAACACAAAATGTAGCTTTGAGGGTTTTCACCGCGTCTTTTAAAGGCAAGGCACTGGATTGGTACCGAACACTGTCACCTAATACTATTCGCACCTGGGATGAGCTTGAAGATCCATTCTATGAGAGGTTCTCAAATGACGAAGATCGTTCTTCACTATATTATCAACTATTTGTCATAAAACGAGCCCCCCATGAGGCTTTGACAAAATTTAATGCCTGATTTCACACAAATTGGTAGAGGATTCCTGTTACTATATGCCCGACTCCCAAGTTGGTGTTCATATTTTATCTAAAGTCCATCAATTCTGACATTTCCATGATGATCAAGTCTTTGGGAGGAGCTACTCTACCAGATGCTTATGGTGTCGCTGTCAAAGCTGAGAATCATTTAATAGATTGCAGAAAATTGCCTTCTCAACCTATTATGTCAATATTCCCTTAAATATCGATCCCCGTGCAAGAGATGGCGTCAACTAGCTCACCCACAACTGCACAGTCAATGTACACATATGTAGCAGCCCCATAAAATGTAGCATCTACATCAGGTTCTTCCAAGGATGAAATGAGCGACCTCAAAGAGATGTTGCAAACCATGGCTAATGATATAACCACTCTTAAACGAAACCAATCAACACCTTTGAAGCATGCATATCAAAACTATCAAGGTGGGCAGTCCTCATATTAGCAGAATCAGTACTAGGGTGTGCCTCGCACTAATCCACCAACTCCGACCACAAACCAAATGGTGTTGGTGCCAACTCCGTTGATGAGTGCATTGTCAAGCTTGAGTAGGGAATTAATCGTAGGGCAGAACAACCTTATTGATGATATCAATCTGTGGTGCTTCCCTTGCAGCGATGCGCATATGCCTCGGAACTGTCCTCATAGCAACTTACAACAAAAGGTGGCAGAGCAACACAGCCAAGGCACAACAACAGAACATGGAGGTTATATATATTCCTCACCACAAATAGAGAGTGTGGTTCTTATCGTGCAAATGCAAGGAATGTCTTTAGAACAAGAATCTGATATTGCTCTTGATGATGTGCTTTTCTCCTGGATGGAGGAAGAAGAAACGGTGTTTGCTAATGACACGTTCATATCCAAAACACCACAAGTGCAATCTGATTATAACACGCGCTCAAAGAGGAGATTCACCGGTGAGTCAGTTGTTTCGTATCCAATCAGCCCACAACTAAAAAGTGCTTCTGATCAGATTCCTGGCACTTCAACCATCTCGTCACCATCTCAACCATAGAAGGAAATTATTATAGCAAGAAGGAAGGAAAAAAAACCTCCGAGCTTGTCACCTTTTAATGTGGTAGAAAAATTGAAGAAATCATCCGCTAATGTGTCTCAATGGGACATTCTAGCTATCCCAGAGCAAAAGACGCTATTACAGAAGGCGCTTCAAGAAGAGGTCAACCCGTCACCAACATATCAATTTTCCAGTACAGAGGTTGTCAATCAAATACCGCTAAATTCCTTACAAACAATACAAAGGAATCCCCTGTTGAGGTTAGAGAGAAGTTAAAACCCCAACCCTTCTTCTTGACTCTCGTTATAGGAAAGAAGTTATTGCACAATGCTATGATTGATTTTGGTGCTAGTACCACGATTATGCCTAAATAGATAGCCAGAACTTTAGGACTCAGCTATGAACATATGAAAAGAGGGGTAATCCAACTTGATGGGAACAAAGTTGAAACTGTAGGTGTCATCAAAGTGCTTCCTTTAACTCTATTTGCTTGTCCTAGTATCACGATGTCGCAAGACACTGTGATCATAGATGTTCCTCCTATGTTTGGTCTATGTCTATCCCGAGAATTTACTTCACAGGTGGGCAGATACCTGTCCTTGAATTGGTCACATCTGATACTCAGAACCAAGCACGACACAAAAATGAAGATAGAATCAGAATCTTTGCATTTTGAACATGTAGCAAACGAAGCCTTGATCAATTTTGAAGTTGCGCATACTTCTATCACCAAGCAAGAAATGTATTACATTGAATTACTAGAGGAAGAAAAGGTGAACAGAGACTGGAATGACAAAGAAGATGCTCTGTTGAGTGAACAAATAGACAATGATCCTTTCAGAAATTATCATGCTATAGGATTGGGCACCTATGTAATTTATGATGAAGACCAAGTGCTTCCAAAGGTCGCCAAAGAGTCTGAAGGTAGCCAAGCAAGCGAGCTATGGACACTATACTTTGATGGGGAAAGAAGCAAAGTGGGTGCTCGAGTGGAGATATATCTAATATCCCCACAAAATAAAAAATTCTTAAGGTCTTTTTGTTTCCATTTCACCTGCTCAAACAATGAGGCTGAATATGAAGGATTAGTTCAAGGTTTAAGCCTTGTAGAACGAATGGGCATAAAATAATTAATGGCGTTCAGAGATTCTGAACTAGTAGTCAACCAAGTCTGAGGAATTTTTGCGGCAAAGAATGTCTGCATGAGATCCTATCAGCACCGAGTCTGGGACCTGGTTGAGGGTTTTGAAGCCTTCAACATCTAGACTATTCCCCAATGACAAATTAGCGATGCAGATCGCATGGCCATGATTGGTGCTTAGTCTGATCCTGCCTCTGATCTTGTACATAACTAACATTCAGTACGAGTACTACTCTGACCGGTGATTCCTGACAATGATCAGAGTTGGAAATTTTTTGAAAGTGATGAACACATCGCCTCATTCATCCAACAATCAGGGGAATTTTTCGATCAGCTTCAACCAAAGATTACCGAAGCTTATGAAGGACAAATTATACAACTCAAATCTAACAAGCTTTCGAAAGGATTTGTTATTCTTAAAAAAAAATTGATTGTGATGATGCAAGAGATGATAAATGGAAGTTCGTAGTAGACACAAGTGATTATTTGAACCTTTGATTCACAGATGGCAAGAATCTTTGAGTTGGGAAAAATGCCCCGCACCATGATAAAGAAGGACTCATTAGTTTTTGTGAAAAATATGGAGTAGTGGCTTGGTCCTATGATGATCTGGAGGGATATGATCCTGATATCATTCAACACACTATTGAGCTAACAAAAGGTGCAAAATCAGTCTGACAAAAATAGAGGCCAATCAACCCTAAAATTAAAGCACTAATGATGCAAGAGCTAACTAAGCTCATTGAGTCACGCATTGTCTTCCTAATCAAACATAGTACATGGGTATCAAATCTGGTTCCAGTCCAAAAGAAGAATGGAGATATCCATTTGTGTGTGGACTTATGAGACCTAAACAGAGCATCCCTGAAAGACCATTATCCATTGCCTTCAATGGAGTCGATCCTACAAATGGTTGCAGGATCGGAAATGTTTTCTCTGGCTACAATTAGATCTGAGTTAAGGAAGAAGATCAGCACAAGACTACATTCACCACAAAGTGGGGAGCATTTGCATATGCTAAAATTCATTTTGGTTTATCCAATGTAGGGGCAACATTCCAACGGGTGATGGACATCGCATTCACTAAACTAATCAATAATTTTATTCTATTTTACTTGGATGATCTTACTGTGTTTTCTAAATCTAAGGATGATCATTTTGATCACTTAGAAATAGTTTTTCAAAAGTGCTAAGAGTTCAGGGTTTCCCTAAATCCAAAGAAATGCATATTCAGAGTACCTCAAGGCAAGCTGTTAGGACATGTGGTGTCTAAAGAAGGAATTTCAATCGACCTTGAATGGGTAAAAGCTATCAAGGAACTTCCTCTTTCAATGAATAAGAAAGGTGTTTAGTCTTTCTTGGGTAAAGTAAATTCTGTTAGCAAGTTTGTTTCTGACTTTGTGGGAATAATTAAGCCGATCACCCTGATGCTTAAAAAATATCAAGCATTCAAATGGATGACCGAAGATCAGGATTCCTTTGAAAAAGTTAAGGAAGTTATTTCCATAGCCTCGATACTGGTTAATCCAGATCTATCTAAGGATTTTATAATGTATGCATTCAGTAGCAAGTCCAATATCACTTTTGTCCTAACCCAAAAAGATGATGAAGGAAAGGGGGAAAATCCAGTAATGTTATACTCCCGGACCTTGAAGGAATGAGGCAAATTATAATTTTGTCAAAAGGTAGGCCTTTGCAATAGTGAAGGGACTTAAAAAGTTTTGCCATCTAATTTCCTAAAACAAGGTGCTTGTGTATGTCACACATCCGAGTGTGCGCAAATATATCATGGAAGGGGAGATCATAGAAAAAAGAGCTAATTGGATCACTAAGATCCTGGAATATGACATTGAGGTTGAACTTACTAAAACTATTAGAGGAAGAGGATTGTGCGAATACATGGCATAGAATGAAGAGATACTTGCCACAGAGGAGCAACCGGAGCTCATCTTGATAAATGAACCAGAATCAGAGGGTTGCTGGTTGACTGATAGAATGAGGTTCATGCAAACTAAAAAGTATCTGCCAGGTCTCTCAACCCAGAAGAGGAGATATTACTGACTACAAAATTGTGGATATACGCTAGTAGGAGTCCTTTTCAAAAGGAATTTCAATGGTCTTCTCCTGCGATGCATTACTTCTGAGCAAGCAAAGAGGATCCTCGACGCGTTCCACAACAACGTTGCGAGCGGACATTACTCTGCTAAAACTACCGCCATTAAAATCATGTGCACCAGTTACAATTGGCCTACACTGTTTAATGACTCCCACTCTTTGCTAAAATCTTGCAAAAAATGCTAGTTTTTTACTGATAGAAGGAAGAATTCTACAATGCCTCTCAAACCCATAGTGGCAGATGAACCGTTTGCACAATGGGGCCTGGACATCATCAGGATGATTAACCCAGCATCTAGTGTTGGACACAAGTGGATTTTGACCACCACGAATTACTTCACCTGATGGACGGAGGCCATACCGCTGAAAAGCGCAACAGAAACAAAGATTGTAGATTTCCTCGAAGAGCTAGTGACAAGGTTCGATCCTCTGAAGACTATCATTTTTTATAATGCAAGAGCTTTTCTAGGCACAAAAGTATGTCACTTCACATTAACTAATGGCATATTCCTCAAGACATCATCAAATTATTACCCGCAGGGAAACAACCTAGCGGAGTTGACAAACAAGAGCCTAGTCCAACTCCTTAAAAGGATTGGTTCAAAACACCAAAGGGAATGGCATAAAAACCTCTGAGCATCACTCTGGGAAAATTGCATAACTCCTAAGCAAGTCCTTAAGACTTTGCCTTATGAGTTGGTATACGGGAAAGAGGTGTTATTACCTATACTATGGAGATTCCAACACTCCAATTGTTGAAATCCCTTGAGATAGAACAAAATGATGCCATGGAAGTTCAGCTTGCTAAACTGTTAGAAGTGCAAGAAAAAAGGGAGAATTCCCTAATAGCCATGGCAAACTGTCAACAAGTGGTCAAGTGATGGTTTGACAAGAAGGCTTCTGACCAAAGTATAAAGTGCAGAGACTTAGTACTAAAGTATGATAAAAGGGCTACTAAGCCAAGTTAGCATGGAAAATTTGATAGCCTATGGGAGGGTCCCTTTAAAATAATTCAGTGCAAAGAGCATAACACTTTTGAGCTAGAAAATATGGAACAAAAACCCTTAGGAATCCTGGTTAATGGGATTCATCTTAAGTTGTTCCATTAGGTGTTGAGTTCTATTTTTTGTACATATGTGAATAGTGCTTTATTTTATTTCCCTTTCTTTGGCTGGTCTTTTTCGAAATTGGTTTGTGCTTCTGCAGAATTAACCCATTATAATACAGGGTGGAATAGCAGGATTGATTTACATAAAACATACCCCTGTGCAAATAAATAAACACATATGCTATAAAAGCCCATAAAACTGAAATGTAGAATGAAAGAAAGAGCCATGGATTTTATTTTTTTAAAGATATATATCTATTTATATATATTCTTCGATTTTTGCATTACAAAATGGTTGGGGGAGCCATAATCCAAAAAGTATACAAGTATTTGAGCTATTCTTTTATATATGCAAAATGATAGGCTTTTTCAGGCTTATATACACACTATTGGGCAGGTGGTCTAGGCAGCAGCAAGAAATAGAGAAAATGGGGAGGCATTTTTTTGGGAGCAGAGAGGGTTTTTTATCCAAGGGCATGAGAGGCAGCAATTGACGTATCAATGGTAGCATCTACCTCTTCCTCGTCAGCAGGTTCTTTGGCAACAGAAGCATCATCGTTCGGCACAACCGCCATTGGCGGTGGAAACACCAGGTTCCTGAAGTCAGTATACCAATCTATGTCATAGAACGGTATCACGTTGTAACTACGAAATAAGAAGTGTAGGGCCTGAGTATCCCTCTGCTAATGTTGGTCACGTGTCTGCAGGCAGAATCCACTGAGAAATGACAACCATACGACTACCGCTTCTTCCTCGATATAACAACGAAGGTCACTGGCTAACGACAGACTTACTCCATATGCGGTGTGAGCAACAACTTCACCAAGGCCATTCAGGTTTTTTTTGGGAAATATTTATTTGACTAGTTTTAGGATGAGGGGCCTGGGAATGTCGATGTCTAATATAGATGCCATGAAGTGGGAACATATATCAGTGTTCACATGATACTTGTCCTCATATTCTATACAGTCTTTACCCATAACCCATTTTATGGCTATCAAGACCAAGGAATGCTTATTCTTGGTCATCCTTTTCAGCTGCCTAGTAGAAACCTCCACTAGAAATGTTGTCTATGACTTATAAGAGGTTAGACAAATAGGAGTATCCATAATTCTGACATTATGCTTATGCTTTGTAGCCAATACTAAAATTTACCTATCACCTAACCTATGAGAAAACTTGCTTAAAACTCTACTAACAACCTATCACTGCTCAAATGCTAAGTATGATTTCCTCACTACTTACCGGCCTATTTATAAAAAAAATGACAAGAAGCATGCTAATCCATTTTGAGAAAATGTGATTCTAACTAGATGCCAACTTGAAAGGTGTTCCTGCGTTTGCTCACATTTCCGGGCCAATTGCATCTGCAGAGGTACGGATCAATGCATGCTAGATTAATAGGATCTAATTAATTAGCTTTAAAAAGGTGGTGCTCATCGACAGTAAGTTGCACGGTCATAGGCTATTGTGTCATCTCACAGGTGTTTCCCAGAGCCCAATGCCATATTCATATCTTTTCAAGTCGTGATCGTTTGCTTTGGTGTAATTATTCTGGCCATGATATTAATTACCAGCGCATACTAACGCAAGGTTTGAAAGAAATTTTTTGGCTCAAGTTTCAAGGGAATCACAGTGTATCACATGGTTTCCAAACACAATAATAAGTTTCTGCTGCCTCAAAATGGAAAGTAGTTCATTTTGCACGAATTGCAAAATTAATGGTACATGCCGAATTAAATGCAAAAGGCATGCTTTCGTCTACCACCTTAAGGAAAGTAGCCAAATATTGTATGAAAAGGCTTAATAATTCAAATCCTTTTCACAAACGCCAAAGCTAAAGGTGTAGAGTTATTTTTTTTTAGCGTATCCAGAGCGGAGGAAAATTACAAAGTCCAGAACTCACAGAGGTCTTCATAAAAAGAGAAAACGTCAGAGAGTTCATCTCAACAAATGTAAGAGGAAATTAGCTAGGAGTTGTTTACAGCCATATAGTTGTCAGAGGGTGTATAAGTCTATGAGGATTTGGCGTATGCTACACCTAGTATACCAAGCAAGTCGAAGAGGGCCTATACAATAGAGCTGAAAAGGCCCAAGGATTGCAAAAACAAGAAAACGGTTGGGGAGAAACTGCATAATATCTATGATCCACGGCTCACAAAAAACCCTAAGTCCTTAAGAGAAGTAGCATGTGCAAGGTTGACGACACCAAAGACAGACAATTCTGCAACAACAAAAAATTTGTACAGTGGTCTTCCACAATACATGGTCCCGCTGATGCACTACTACCTGAAGATAGTTGATGCTGCCATCCAGCGTTATAACCCTGATACCCAATACATTGAATGCCAAAACTTAAGGGTTCACATAAGCCCATAGGCCATCTAGCATATGCTATGCATCCCAGACCCAAGTAAAAGAAGAGAGAACATTGAGTCCTTTTACCCTAGAAAAGGAGAGAAAACATGTAGGGTGATGAAAAAGAACTCAGAGTTCTTGTTGGAAGAGACTAGTAGGAAAGGCATCTTAGCCACTAAATTGCCAAGTATTTTGTTGTCATGTGGAGTGTTACACAAAGATTTGCAGGATGCCATGTCCATGCTAGCTTTTGTGTGTGACCGAGACTCTGATGAAATGGTGGAAACTTTTCAACTGGGACCGGCATTCCAATTCCGCAAGCAACATGATACCTTCTGGTATAATTTTGTTGAGTTCATGGTAGAGGAAATGATACGACATAAAGAATTACCCAACGAAGACAAAGTTCAGATTTCTTTCTTTCCTAGTTCACATGTTTCTACATCAAAACCCTAATTTCTTTGCCTGGTATTTGTATTATCATTTTTTGATGAATGGGATAAGAGGAAGCCAGTGTCCATGTGGACGCCTTTTCTTTCTACATCATATGATTATTATACATTTTCGAACTATTTCATAACTCCGATCTTGCATGATTTAATCAGAAAAGGCAACATAATTCGGATCAACAAGGAGTAGACCAAATATATGCAGAGTTTCACTCCCGCCTGTGACTGGTTTTTAGGAATGAATTTCATAATTCTCTAGATGAGGGGCTTCACTAGTCAACCTTTCCTTCTCCCAACCTATGTCACAACTAGGGTGCTCACACTGAAAATGTATCAGCAAGTGTGTATCATTGATTTTACCTTTTGTAGCAGCAAGAGTGTCAAGAAAAAGGGATTCTTCTCTTGTCCGAAGAATTTTAAGTTGGTAACTTTGATTAAGAAACAATTAGACCAGTTATTAGAGGATAAACTAGCTTATTTAGGGTTGGTGTTGGTAAATGATAAGTGAGAATACAATCATTTCAATGACTTACTAGAGCTGCACATTAGAGTTACACATATTCCCCGACCTTACTGGGAGAAGCGGCATAACCTGCAGGCAGGCAAAGATGAAAATTTTGTTGAATTGGCGCGTATTCCTACGCAAGATACTAGAGGGCCATGGCACAAGTTATACTTTACTATGGTGGTGGCCCAAGATAATGTCCACATGGAGCGCACCATATACAATAAGTTGAAGAAGGATGAGGAGTGGCCTGCTGAAAAATAGAGGCTTTCTGGAAGTATAGCCAAGAAACAGGGCAATTGGATGCCCCTTACAACAGTCTGAAAGATGACAAGGAATTTGAAAGATGGTGGAATGAAGGCCACCCCAGCCCGAGCTCTAGTGTTAATAAGAGTAGAGACCCGGGGGAAGAGTCTAAAGAGCAAGAAAAGGAAGCGGCGACATCGCCCTCCTTTGCGCTAAAGGAGAAAGGCCCCAGACAACCCGCCTATGTGGCCACAAATGTGCGCTTTAATATATCAAGGGCCTTGCGTACACTCACTTGGTCCACTAAGCCAGCTAGATTATCACTGCAACAAACATCAATAGCTATGGAAGCTCAGGACAGTCTGCCCGTAAAGCGACAATGCACAAAGAGCATTCTTGGAGAGGGTTCGCAAGAACTGGCGGGAAGAAAAGTGCTTGCAGCTAGTCAAGAGCCCAAGGGTGAGGAGGAGTCGCTGACAATTCTGGAGCTGCTATCAACCAATCAAAAAGTAATATTCACTCCTTCTTCCCTTGCTTCTCACTCCTTGGTATCCGCCCCTATGTCACCACATATCCCTACCATGAGTACTAGCCCTCTACCTTCCACTTTTAATCTAGCATATTTAGGAGGTTTTGCATAAGTTTTGCAGACTGCTCCACTCGTCCTTACTCCTCCATGGACCCTCATACCCACTACTACCTCTCAGACTCTTCTTGCCTCGCTTTTGAAAAACATACCCCCTACAAGTGGCCCTTCTTTTTTTGCTATTACTATAGATCCTCTTTCATCGCAATAGGCTGACACCACATTAACAACTCCTCCACCATCCCAGCCTATGAGTCCTACGACTAATTCACCAATTCAGTCATTACAAGTGACTAGCCCTTCTGTTGGGCCTCAAACCAAACTTTGGAATGTGCCCCACTTCTCCCCACAAACTATCACTCTCTATAAGAAAAAAATGCCCGCACCTATGAGGGTTACCTATCCCTATGCCCTGCCTTTTGGTGCTCCAATCGCAGGTGGACTAGTTTTGTTGCCAACTAAATTTATAGCATAGATTGATTGCGGAAAGGAGGCACATAGAAGTAGAATGGGAAAGCACAGGGCAAAAGATGACAGTGCTTCTACTAAACCAAAAATACAGACTCTTTATGATGAGGCTTGGTAGGAATTGAAGTTTGCAACCATGTACTCGAGGGTAAGAAAGCCTTAGGGGAAATGCACCCAAAAGATTATGAGATATATGCGATAGGGCTCGACATGAAGGTGGCCAAACCGCAGGATAAGGTTGAAATCATGGAGGAAACACAATGGGTAGTCACTTCTGACTTCCTTAAAACTAACTGCTAGCTAAAAAAGAAGGATGGGTAGCTTAAAGAGGCCATAGAAAAGGGTTAGTTTTTTGGAGAAAAAAGAGAAATCCTTGGAGGCGGATGTCACACATTTGACGGAAAGGGCACTGGCAGCGGAGGACGAGAGGAATAGACTTCAGGGTGAAATTGCGAAGACTCAGGTTGTCGAACCTGCCATGATAAAAGAGCTATAGTCTAAGAATCAAGAGACGAAACATAATCTGTGACTAAAGAATGAAGAGCTAGAGCGACTTCACCTTGAGTGTACTCAAGTAATGGCACAGAGGAATGAAGCGTTGGAGCACCAACATGCCCAATATGAGCAAAAAATACAAGAAAAATAGGCTAAATTTAAAGGCCTAAAATCTCAAATAGAAGAACTCCAAGAGAAAAAATCTTCTCTGGATGAGCACTTAGAAAATCACTCTTGAGCCGAGGAGAATTGGAATAAAGAAATGAGCAGCTCTACAGAATAGTTAGCATTCGAGAAAAAGAAAAGGGAAGAATTAGCTAAGGCCATTATTTCAAGAGATGAGGAGATTGCTTCTCTTAAAAACTTTCTCCTATCTCCCCCTACACAACCAGACATCATTTTGTTGGTTAGGCAATTGTACATCTCTCATTGGGAAAAAATTAAAGCCTTTTGCCTAACACTGCAACCTACCTTCTGATTCATCACCAAGGCATCAAAGTTGAACCAGGAGGCTCATGATATGATTGAGCAATTCCCACGGTTCGTCTTGGAGAAGGTTCCTGAAGCAAAAGATCTGCTCACTGAGCTATACTCGATCTCTAATGAAAACCATGCCAGAGCAGGTATTTAAGATCGGGATGTTGCTACTTAAACGAAAAATAAGTTCATCCATTTTCACTCTACCTTCCAGCGCACTAAAGCAACCGCGACTGTTCTGAGCAAGACATTAGACAACATACGGGGGAGTTCCTCCGAGTTAAGCAGGATGGGTTTTTCATCCCCATTCCTTGAAGATGGCTCTATTTCCATGACCGAGCAGATTGTGGAAAAGATAGAAGAGAAGGAAAATGATCTGGAGGATTTCAGGGGTTTCAGTCATCCTCCTACGATGACCGACATTGAGGGAGTGATTCATCCACTTACACAACTACTATTTCATTGTGAAGCAGGGGCCGGTTTACCCAATGCGCTGCCTCACAAGGAAACTATTGATCTAAGTGGAGCGCAGGAGAATTTACGCAACATGGTGAAGGCATCAGAGGATGAATGGTCACCTTTGAAAGTGGCTCTTTCCAATCTCTAACTCCATTTCCCAATGAAATGGCACTTTGGCCTATAAACTAGAGAAATTTTAGGTTCTTTGTTCTTTCGTTGAAACGCCCTTGATAGTCGCCAAAAGTTGTTAATAAATATTTAACTAGCTCCCTTCAGGTGTATTTTACCTCTTTGCATCGGCCTGCGCATCACAAAGTCAGCTCGACATTTTATCTAGGTTTTGCTCTATGGCTCCATGTGTCTACTCCTCACAACCCCAAATCTCTACATTCCTTCGCATTCCAGGAAACTCTGCTATGCTTCCACATGTTGCGGCTGTGGGATACTTTTGATCATGTTTTCTTGCTACCTCATCGAGCTTCGAAAGGCTTCCATGAATCCCTCATTCCTAAAAGGTTTTTGCAGGCTCCACAGTTGCTATATGTAGTGTAGACTTGCTATGTGTCTGCTATTTGCAAATATTTCAGTGTAGAGATGAAGTAGCAACTACGGGTAGCGAAATGCTGCCACGCATCTCTTTTGCGCCCGGCTGGTAATCGTTCCCTCCATTGTTGATGAAGTGCTCGGCCCATTCAACATGCATAGTTTTAATGCAATTCATAAGCGGCAAAAGAAAAGGGTTCATATGGGCAGCGAAAGGCTGCCATGTGCTTAGCCAACGGATCTCATATTCGGGTGATGGACTAGATGAACCGAATGATGCTATTGGTTGTTGCGTGTCATAATCATTCGCACAGGAGGGTAACACTTGTCTGATTGGGCCTTGTCGGGACCACTTCCATCATTTGTAGAGGATGCACCTGTGCCTAGAGTGACCAGATGCTTAGTTCCAGATCAATTTTGTTGCAACAACTTTGGGAATATTATGTTTCTTGCATTATTTCTAGGGGATTGCGAAATATTTTTTGTTGCTGCTCCCTGAGGCGGTGGGGGGTTTTTCCCTGCTATATATACTTTTCTCTTTTATGAGAAAAAGGTTTGAAATTTGAAGGAAAACGCTGGTTTTAATAAAAGATGCCAGGCCTTTATTGTTGTTTTATGTTATTGCAAAAAACTCTCAAACTATTTTTTATGCTATTTGAACAAACTGTAAACTATTCTTTTTATTGTCTGGATATTTCATTTAAGAACTTCTATATATGTTGAATGCAAGTTTGCTGACCTAGACCATGTCTAATGTGTCTTCTTGGCAGTAGGAATGTGTGCAATATTATTTTATGTCAATAAATGGATTGTCTATGCTATAATCTTAAGTTTATGATGTTCTAGAACAATACAACACCATTTAGGCCCTTAGATCTATGATTTATTGTGCCTATCATTAAGTCTTGGCACATTTCCTTAGGTTAGACTTTATTTTATTATATCATTTTCATTTTCCCTTTCAAACCCCCATTGTAGAAGAAGCTAACTTCTCTAAAAATTCGAAGGTCACTTAGTTTAGCACAAAAGGTCCCCCATAAACTGAGTTTCCCATAAGACACTGTTACCTCGCCAAAATTTGGTGTCAACATTTCCTTAGAAATTAAGAGAATGTTTACTCCCTCTGGTTTATCTTGCAAGGTGTTCGATAAGTGGGAGATTTGTTGGAAAATTTGTCTCAACCTTAAAATTATATAAAGGTTATTATTGATAAGATATATATATGTGAATATATATATTTCCTGGTTACAACGATAGGTGCAATATACAATGGAAATAAGGGGGGAGCGGGATGCGTGTAAACAATTTTTTGTTAACTTTTTTAGGAAACTTCTAAAATGGTCGACATACATTAGATAAATGATACATTGTAAATCTAGACCGTTAATTATTAGGTTTTAAATCTAATGGTGGATATTTTGTTGGCATGTCTTTCCCTATAATGTAACTCTGTTTTATGAGGGTATTGTATTATGGTTGAGGTAGAGAGAGATGGTGATGTATTTTGAGAGTCTATTAGCAGTCATGTTGTCTCTTGATCTATGAGTGGTGATACTCCTGTGAGAAGCTTGATTTACAAGTATATTGTAATCTTTGTGATTTACTGAATAATATATTGGGCAGCTTTTGGAGTGTGGGGTTTTTCTCCTGAAATGGTTTTCCCCACGTAAATCACTATGTCATGGTATTCATGATATTTGTGTTTATTTTTGTTTAAGTTTCTATAACTGTTAAAGATCTATAATTTTTTTTCATTATTATCCTCTCAAGATTAGTGTAGGAATTTTTTTCACTACCTTAGCTTCCTTAGACTAGGTTTGCTACTAATTATAGACATTTCTCTCAAAAATATTTTCTCTTTGGTATACTTCACCTTCATTTTCTTGATCTCATCCTTCTATCACTTCTTCTTCATCATCTTCACTAACATCTTCAACATGTACTCTCCTTATCTACGGTACCTCATTACTTCTAGCCTTGTTGTAATTCCTCTCAACATTTATAAAAATGGCCATATCACTAGCCCATGGTGTTTCTCTTCTTCCACCACATCCTCTATGTATCATGTCTCCATAAACCCTTTGTAGTTGGAAGTCTTCTCTTTCTCTTACCCACAAAAAATTTCTCTAGGGTTTCTTCTCTCAACATGAACACAACAAACTCGCTCTCCAAACATTTCCTCTAATACCACTTGATGCACTTGAGATCAAGGAATTCTATTGAGCATCCCAATCACATAACCAAATACATATATCAACACAAAATTAATATTTTGATAACAAATAAAATGAACCCCTAATGTCTAGCAACATAATTCCATTACAAGAGTACAATCAAATCTTTTCTTGATCTCTATCACCTTTCTATAACTTGTAAAAGATTATAAAATGTGAATATTGATCTTCATTTATCCATCGATGGCTTGGAAGTTGAACCATATTTTATCTTGGTCATTACAACCACCAATTTATACAAAAACACCAAAGTACAACAAGTCAAAAAAGCATAGGTGCAGTTGTAATAAAAAATATGCAATTAGCTAGTTTAAACAAGAAATCCCACTTTAGGTTTAGTCGACCACTAAAACTCTGCAATCCGTACATGGTGATATCATCATCATTTTGAAGTTGGTTGATGTCATGCTAACATCATTAAAACAAAACTATTCATCTAAATTGATTTATTAACTTGTAAATATTTGGTTCACTTGATATTATCTACAAAAGTTCAAATGACCACGAGGAACCCACAAACTTCTATTGGATATGGAATTTCCAAAGGAATTAGATGGAAAATGATTTTTTGCTAGATGAGATCATAGTTCCCACTACATGGAAGAATCCATCAATATCAATTTATAGGGGGGAAGTTATTGGAACTGACTAAAATTTTATGACTAATACAAAGAGTTTAATTCACTTAGTTAAGATATTTTTGTGAATGCAAACAAACCTATCGATACTAGCCATGCAAGAAACATATCAAAACCGGTCTAAAATATTAAAACCTATTAAAAATGGGCAATTAAATAACAAATTTCTACAAAGTTTGAAGCAAACCAAACATCCAAATAAGGTAGGTTCAGTAGCAACCCAAAAGTCCCCAATCAATAACGCACCAAAAATCTACAAAGCAATAAATTAGCCAAATTTTGTCCACTCTTCACCAAATTGGACTTGTAGACAACCATTAAGCCCCTCATGCCTTCTTATCTGACTTTTTCCAATATTCATCAATCATTGTAGATGGCTTTGTTTCTTGTGAATTTGATAACAAATGATCTCTCTCTTCAAGGAGATCCTATGTCTTCAATTCCACATCTTGTAACTAGTGCCATTGAATTTATTAATTTCCTTCTAAGAGGTGGTGGCCATGAATTATAATATTCTTCACAAATCTAAAAAACCCACAATGCAAAAGCTCCCATTGTAGCAAAAAAACCTTCAACACTTAAGAGAAAGGTGTCTCTCCCTCAATAGAATTATTAGTTTTGTTGTATCAAATATTGGAAATCAAGGTAGAAATGTTGTAATAATAACTTATAAAAATGATGCAAATATAAAATTATGTATCAAATATTATCCACTCAGATGATTAAGGTGATTGCACATTCGACATAAAAACATAAAATCAACAATAACATAGATGAAACTTGATTTACATGGAGAAACCCTTTCGAGAAAAAAGTCCACACAAGAAAGATGGAAAGTATATTATTAATCTTCAAAAAGAGATGTACAACAATACACTTCACTTCAATTCTCTAAAAAATTTGGTAGCACCCTATTACTTGCAACTCAAAACATATGAAACTACTATCCAAGATTCCAATTTATAGAAAATTATGAGAGGGAAAACCATTGTGGTATCCCAAAGCAAGAGGTAGAAACCACCTACAATACTCATGCCATTCGCAGAAGACAACCCATAAAATAGAGTAAAATGTAATAAAATATTGCATGACCTCACATGGACACCTAATCTATAGCCAATCATATTTTTTCAAACTCGAGTGCTCCATAACTCCTAGATGGCTCTAATGGCTAGAAAATAAGAGATGCAACTACATGCACAATCAAGCACTTAACTCTAGAAGACTTGCAAATGACGATTATCAACATGCATTGATATACAAACACACATGTACCTCACTACCAAACTAGACACCATAATAGAATATTCCTCCAATATGTTTTGTAACTGCCACCAACATGTGTCAACCTCTCTTGAATGCAATTACAATATATCATAAAAAATAAATATTAAATATTTTAACTCTAATGTCCCTTGAAAAAAATTCCAAGGAACGTGGAGACACATGTAATGACTGAGGTAATCAATATTAATGTCACTCATCCTAACAAATACACAAAATATTAAATTGTGTCAAATTCATGTAGGATTTTCCTCATTGATTTATTCATTGCATTGACCTAGAAAGCCTTTTTTCTCATTACAACTACCCTATGCAACCTTCATATAGGAAAATACTACAAGTGAAATTATTTATTGCTAACTATTAAACTCAAAAATTTATTTATCTAACCTATTCTTGTGACTATTGTTTATCAACCTAAGGTGTGAAAGCATTTCATTTTACCCTTGGTGTTGTATTTGAAGGGACAACCTTAGTTAATTTTAGATAACCACCTAGATTAAATCATTGCATGCCAAATTTTATCCCAGAGCTATCACTTAAACTACATACACTCATTATTAGGAGCATGTATTAGAGTATTGTCCTTGATCATTTATATTATTGTTGAATTGATATCCTTACCTGATTTAACACAAGGGATTAATTATGCTTGATACATGCAAACTATGAAGCAAAATAATGTGTTTTATGTGGGAAAAATCTAACCATATTGGGGTGAGCTAAGAGCAAAAATGTGAAAATTTGCATATATTCTAGATTTGTAGAACTAGATCAAGTTTACACTTGCAAGACTAAATCTATAGTGATGAAAAGTGATCTAGATCAACCAATGAAACTTTCATTGGTTCCAAACGGTCGTTTGAGCACATGATATTCCTAGATTATTGATGGATCATCATTTGACATTAGTTAGAATTTACCAGCTAAGTACATCTCTTAATTTTAAAACTAAATACTTTCATGATTTTATTCAATTTATTAAAGATTAATTTTATTATTTATTATTCTCAGCTCCTATTATCTACCATGGATTTTGAATATCAGTGCTACTTAGGGATTTTATTTTCCCTCTCATTTAGATAAGAGGGAGAGAAATTTAAAAAATAAATAATAAACTTACTTTTTTGTGTGTTTCATTTTTTAATTTTTTTTTGAAAACTTCATAATTAGAATTCAAAGTTATATAAAAAATTGTAAAATGAGTATGGTTTTGAGTATATGGGAAAAATAGGTTTTGAAGGGACCCAAAACCCTTTACAACTTTAGATACAAAATATTGCTCAAGAGATACTAAACTAAGACACCAACAACAACCCAAAAATCAAAACACCAGGAGATACAAAATTTTGCTCGAAGGATAAAACACTAAACTATAAGCAACAACCAACAACAAGAAAGAAACTGAGACCCAACAGTAGAAAAACAACCAAAAAATAGACAACAAGACACTACTTCATACTGCTTAAGGTGTTGGCCACCTCAAGCTGTTGGTTCCTATGCAACCCAATCATGTCCAAAAATTATTTTTTCTCAGCTTCAAAGGATTTCTTCCAATCAACCAGATCTCTAAAATTATGGCCTTTACCATCATCCTTCACACCTTTTTTCTCTTTACCTTTGGCCAATTGTTCCTTTTCCATTAACTTGGAAAAATATAATTGGTCCTCTCTAAGCTCACTAATCTTGCGAAACAGAACCTCCAAAGAATCTACACTATTCTTTACTAAAATGTGACAAGCATGGAGAAGTTTCTTTATATCTACATCGGTATCCAATACCTTGGTTTCTAACCTAGCCAAGTGCTACTTACAAAGGGAATTGAAATCAATGAATGAACCCTCAAGATCAACAATTCTGTCAATCAGAATATCTGAGGCTGAACCCTTTGTAATATTCTACAAATTCTCCTTCAAACCCATAATTTTGATGTTGACCCTGCTAAATTCCTAGAGAGTCCATTTTTCTAGTTTGAAAGTACTAGTAGCCCCTGCCCTCGCCATGTCAAGAAGCTCAAACATAGAGGTGGAATCATCATTAAGATAGGAGAATTCCTCTGACAAGAGATTAAACTTAAGAGGCTCTAACTTCACATGCTTCTACTCAACATCCTCCTCCTTAACATTTTTCTCACCCTTAGTTTCCACATTAGGAGAGTTACAAGTTGGGGAATCATCAATTTCCACTGCCTTCTCTTCCAGAGCCTTCTCCTTACAGAGCTTCGTGGTGACCTTAATTGTATCCTTTGAGGCCTAGTTTTTCATCTTGGAAATGCACTTAGAAACCCTCCTAGGCTTATCGTTAGCCTCCATTGTCAGCACATTTTCTTGAAATACCTCCTCCTTACCACCAACCTCATTATCACCTTGACCAATGTTCAATGCATCATCCATGGGCACAAAATCCCCAGAGCCCACTTTTGTATCGTCACCGTTAGATTGGGACTTTGACTCTTGTAGAATAAGACACTTAGCTACCTGGTTATCTTTAGAATTACCCTTCTTCCTCTTTTTTGAGGAGGTAGCCACAGGGGACAAGGTCTCTTCCTCACCATCTTCATTCCACTCCTCATCCTCAACTATGATAGCATTTGAGCCAAAAGAGACAAAAACCTCACTAGCAATCTTCTCCTTTCCCTTGATTGAAGGGATAGGGATAATGGATTTTATGTACTCCATGATTAACAGAATAAGGCCCTCATGTAGGACCAGTGTCCTATTTTTTAAGTGTGCATACACAGAGACCTCCATGGAAGATAAGAGAAAGAAAGAAAATAAACAACCCATGCCTAAAATGGTTTAAAAGAGTAAAATGATGGCCAAGGTTTATAGTAAATCTGTCTTCCAGAGTCACATACCACATTATTAATTTCACAATATTTTCCCATATCTTTTTGAGAGACTTATGTTCATAGCCCCAAGCCTCCATCTTGACAAGCTTCTCCTTTTGTCATCTTTGAAAAATTGAGCCACTACCTCCTTGTTACTCTTCTTGTCTTTGAAGAATTTATGGCCAACCATAGGCAATCCAGTCGCAGTAGCAATCAACTCCTCATTGATATCAACAACCAAGCCCTTCATCTCAAGTTTTCAGTTGTTCCAACAAGAAACAAACTCCATTGAAGCATTCAAATTGTGACCATGCAATCTTTCCAAGAACAACGTAAAATTCCCATGTTGAAGAATCCTCCAAATTTTCTTCTTCTTTCTCAAGCACGTGCAAGAATGAGGCTCAATTTTGCTTCTATCACCTCCCATATTCACACTAACCAAAAGTAGGAAACCTTGGAAATTGGAATTTGACTGATTGCCAACAAGTCAAACAATACCCACAAAGCGTGTGAGTCGAGAGATGGTACTAAGGGTTAAAATAAGGCCACCACATACACTCAGCCAAAATAATCATTTCTCATTAAGATCCTAGCTGCCTCAGGAAGGGGAGAGCCTTCCTCCCACGCTCGATACTCATTAAGACTGACAGGTTCATTAGCAAAAAATTATGCCAATGAATTACCTTCTTGAAATATGTGGCAAACACGGTTTTCTTCACAAGATCTCAACATAATTATATCATCCTTTATTAATTGTTCAACATTCCAACTATGCTTATGGGTGCCTCATAGATAATTAATAATGTTTAAGGAGTCCCCTTCCACCCATAGTTTAGAGTAATCCTTGTCCACTGCATACTTAATACTTATAAACATAGCCTCCACCTTAGCACATTGATTTGTTGTCTGATTTCCCAACGGGAGTTTCATCGTGCCTAAGAGCCTGCCATCCTCATTCCTCAACACCCTTCCACAACCTATAGGACTAGGGTTACCCTTGGCTGCCCCATCAAAATTAACTTTAACCCACCTTGAAGGTGGTGGACTCCACTTAGTATTCAATCTAGCATTTAGGCTGGATTAGGAATCTCAGAAGGAACAAAGGGGATCTTCTAGTTGGAAATCATCAACAAGTCATACCCAACCAAGCAAGCAGGTGGGGCACACCAAGGAGACTCAGACCCAATGAGAGAAAAATTGTCCAAGATCGCCCGATGAATCTTGATGAAAATACTACCAATCTTGAGTTTATAATCACAAAAAATTATATTGTTACATTATTTCCAAATACCCCAAGCAATATGTGGGGCCATAAAATCCCAAAGCCACCAAAGAGTGGAGGATATGGAGGGAAATTTCCATTGTTCAACAAAATTACAAAGAGAATCTAGGAAGAACCAATTCAAATTCCAGAGGCCAAGAAACTTACTCTAGAGAAGAGAGGAAAAATCACATCCAAGGAAGATATTTAAGGCACTCTCAACATCAACTTCAAAGAGGACACACCTATTCAGAATTACAAATCCCCTTTTATAGAGATTATCTTACGTTAAGAATTTTCCTTGCATGAGCAGCCAAAAGAAAGCATTCACCTTAGGGATCAACATCTTATTCCATAGCTTTCCCCAAAAAGGAAAAGAATCATGCTTTTCCAATGAATTAACAAAGGAAAAGGCCACCAAAAATTTACCATTGGCACAAGGGGCCCAACCCACCCTATCCAGTCTAGGATAGGTAGGAATACAAACATTACATAGGAAGTCCTTTAAAACCTTTAATGATGGGTCCCAATCCTGAAAGTTCTTCCACTCCCCATTCTGAAAATAATCAACCACCCTAATCCCGAAGAGTTACTTGCATAAAGGAACAATGGGGGGAGTCCAGGGGAAATTGATCAAAGGTTCAAAGTCACACCAAGCATCCTCCCAAAAGAGAATTTTGGTAGCATCACCCAGTAGCCATCTAACACCATTAGCAATCAAATCCATGCAAGGAATGGTATTTCTCCAAAAATAAGAACCAAAAGGGATATCATCAGAAGTCAACATATTTTAGGTTCTCCCAAAGCCATAAAAATATTTATTTCTAGCCAAAGAGGTCCAACCAACTTCACCACTTAGGAGCCTCTAAACATTCTTTGACAATAATGCATTATTGAAAGTTGTTAAGTTTCTAATACCCAGGCCACCTCATTTCTTAGGCTTGCAAACCAAGTCCCAAGCCACAAGAGGAATTATAGCTTTAGATTCAACACATGACCACATAAATATTCTCATGATTTGTTCCATTTTCTTCTCATATTTAATTGGAATTCTAAAACGTCTCATAGCATACAAAGGTAGATTTTGAAGAGTGGAGGAAATGAGTTGTAGCTTCCTCACCTAGCTAAGAAGTGATCCTTTCCAACTAGCCAATTTTTTATTGAACTTGTCCATCAGACCTAGCCAGAAAGACTCCAAGGTCTTGAAAATACAGAGAGGTAACCCCAAATAAGTTGATGGGAGCTCTCGCCTATTATAGGAAATAATCCTTACAAGCTTCAATTGAAGAACATCAAGGGTTTTGAGGAAAAAAAAATGACTCTTAGTAAGATTAATACATTGAACAAACACCTTCTCATAAGCCTCAAGCAACCCTTTTACGGTTCTAACCTCACAAATAGAAGATTCACCCATCAAGATAGTGTCATCAAAAAATCGTTGATGAGTAACCGACTCACATATAGAAGAGGGGAAAAGACCTCTCAATTAACCTATAGATAAAGCCTTTTGAATATTTATACCAAGGGATTCTAACATCAAAATGAACAGCAGCAGAGAAATAGGGTCTCCCTGCCTCAAACCACGTGAACTCCAAAAAAAAGGAGAAGGAGAACCGTTCACTAGAACAACAAAAGGAGTCGAGATGAGCTGCTCAAAAAGTTGAAGAAACTTCTAACAAAAGCCAAAGTGATCCAAGACCGCAACCAAGACTCTCTAGCTAACCCTATCATAGGCCTTAAGAAGATCCAGCTTCAGGAAAAAACTGGCTTCTTATTAGAATTAGGAGAATGGGCAAGTTCTTGGACAATTTTTTGTACCCAAACCATTTTTTTTGCTTCATTAAGGCATTTTACTTAAAAGAGTCTAAACCTTGCTAAAATGATGTCAAAATACAATTTTTGGGCAAGTCAAGCATGGAATTTATCCAGTGTCATGTCAGTCCTCAACAACAATTGGTCAATACCTGGAGCTCAGAACCTAAACCTGGGACTCAGAGCGAGACATGTGATAATGGAGAAACACTTCACAACAAGATTTTACTCCTATAAGGTCAATTCAGTAGCAAGAAAGGTGTTTACAGAAACAAATGCATATGATGGAACTTTGAAAAAAGTAAATTTGTACTCCTGTAGCCTAGGGGTGCCCTTCTCCTTGAAGGCTTAGATCTTATTGCTTTTGCTTGTGAATGCATTCAATCTTTTTAGAATTAGCCTAGCTTTTTGACGAGCTATCAAGCGAAGCCATCTGAGTTGTAGAACTCTGATAGTCGAGGTAAGAATTTGAATGTAAGAAGGGTTGCATGTCACAGAGGATTGTTAATTGACAGTTTATGCACCCCTGTAGCCTAGGGGCACCCTTGAATTTGACCCCTCAGATGATTGTATTTGCAGTAGTTGTCTTCCTAAGATATTTTCAAATCTAGTCTAGCTTCACAACGCATCGATTCACGAGACTATCTGACATGCCGAATGATCGTGACAGAGGTCCTACCAGACATGTAAATCAAAGGGTGGAGAAATGTTGAGATACACACCTGTACCTCTATAGGCCAGGGGTGCCCAACCTTTAGGCCTGTTAAATGGGGTTTTTAGCATTCACAGTCTTCATGAGACTTGTGTCGAATTACTCTAGATATCCAATGAGTCTAGCCACTAGCCTCTGGGATTTAGCAAACACTCATACATGTGAGGTCAGTCTAGGATGCTGAAGAGATCAAATAGCTGGAAAAATGACTATGGAAAATACACATCCCCTTGGAAAAAGCTCCCTTCTTTTTAAGGTCTTAGAAGCAGTTTTCTTGCTTCGTCACCTCTAGAGACATCTCTCGTAAGTTGTTCTAGCTACATGATGAGACCGACGGTGCACAAATCAAAGCACTCCAGCTTCCGGTGTCAGGGGTCAAAGTAGGGTATCCAGATGAAAGTTACACTTTTGTCAAAATGGTGTTTGTGTCTTCATAGGCTAGGGAAACCCTTGCTTATGGGGTCCTTAACGCAGCTTTCAGTGCCTTACATATAATCGTTGGATGTGGAATTCTTCCAGTCATGCAATGAACCTATCATCCAGTCAGTAGGGTTCATCATTCACCGATAATGACAGTTCAAAGTGTTAGATGGAAAAACAGAGAAATGGCTAAGGCTGGAAGCCTTGCATTAAATTAATCAAAGGCGCCTAATTTTTTGAGGTGTCAAACGTTGATTTTAGCAATTGTAGCTCCCAGCAGACATTTCATCCTTGATCTAAAGGCTTCACGATGGATATCTCAGCTTGGTCACAACATCACTCAGTCATCCAAAAATTAGTGCTGAATGGAGCCAACTATGATTTTGTAGTCAACTATAAAATAGGAAGTTAGCGAAAAAAGCTAATAACTCTTGCAAATGGATGCCTAGAGGGTCAAATAAGGACTTTTTGGAATCAGTGAAGTTTTCCAAGTGCATCTAGATGCTATTATTTTTTGTCAATTGAATTAAAATAATATTTAATATTTATTTTGCATGTTAAGGCATTAAATGGTGATTTTTCTCAATAATTTCTTATTGGTGCCTTTTCGATGCTGGGTTTCAAATTCGCATGTAAAGCAAGATGAATATTTTATTATTATTTTGTAATCTAGGACTCCAAGTTAGTATCAATTCAATTGGAGGAGGTCCAATCAGATAATTCTTTTCAAAGTCATGGTTTTGAATCTTGCAGTCATCCTTTTATGGTGCGATTTTGCTCTATTAATTCAATTATAGTGTCCATTATCATTCATCCAGCTTAGCAGAAGTGAGTTTTCTTCAAAGTTGGGTGAATTTTCATTAGCAATCAAGTTCAAAGACATCAAAACATTTCTTTTGGAGGTACAAGTCCAAATTCATCAGCATAATTCATGAGAAATTGGCAATTTTAGCAGAAGAAAAAGCATCAAACCTCAATCTTTTGTCTCAAATTCCATTCACATGTTTAAAGAAAAGATAATTTTTTGACAAAACAAATCTTCTGGGTTTATTCATAATAACTTCCTCGAGAAAACCCATGTGCTATAATTTTTCAGGAAAATTTACTCCAAAGCATCAGTTCTCGAAGCTCTGATTTTCTCAACTGAAAATTCCTTGCATGGTCGAGTAGAAATAAAAATTTTTCATTTCTGACATTCTAGGTTGTCTTAGAATCTTTTTCTGGACAAAACCCATATCTCATATTTTTTCGTGAAAATTGCTTTGCGATAGGCTATTTTTAGCTTTCTAGAAAACTTGCCAGAATATAGTCATGTTCACAGTCAACAGGCGAGTTTTTTAGAATGCAATACACTTAGCTCAAATTCAAGACCAAGTCAGTCTTGAATCATGACTTCATTAGGACAGTTGATACAAATCTACATAAGGTGCTTCTAGAGGCAGTCTTGGATCCTGTCAAGATAAGAGATTCAATACTTCAAAACATTTAGCAATCAGGGTTGCTTGAGGCCACTTCCATACCTATCTCAACTCATTGCATAGAATTTGTAATGTCTTGTGTTGAGCATTACAATCCTACTACTCATGAGATACAGTCAGTAGACGGATGGGTCATATGCAGTCTCAAACCCCTAGACATCAAAAGATGTTTTAGTATTCCTCAACACCCGAACAATCTGGTCATTTCCATGGAGCAGTGTGAGCGAGCATTCAATGTTGATATGGACAAGTGTCAAACTAAGATGGCAGAGCGATGGTTAAAACATAAGAAGAAAAATTTGTCAAGCAATGTAGGTCATGGTGAGTACAAGGATGAGTACGTGATTCTAATTACTCTTTTGAATCATGTCTCAAGTCATGCAAATGCAAACATATTTTTGCCCTGGATGTATTATATCATTGGCCGAATCATCTCTAAGCAAGAGCATTATGACTAGGTATCCTTCATCAACAACATTCTCCACAAGCAAATCACTAGTTTTCTAGTTGCCCATGAGTTTCACATGTGTTCCTACCTCATGTACTTGATCACCTATCAGGGTCAGTTTAGAGGATTGAACATAGTGGGCATACTCAGTGTTCAAAAATTCTACCACTACTATGAATAGCTTGAGTTCACAAAGGTTGAACGACATTTAAAGCATGTGTAAGAGGCTTTCTTGACATAAACAATAAGGAACTTAGACTAGGAGTTGCACATTCGTATCTCAGCGACTGCTAGAGCAATGATGGTTGATTGGGCGGACTGGCTCATTTAGTTCCCAACATACACCTACATCCGCGTATACAAATACACATGAAATCCAACCATGCTTCCATGCTATCCTTTGGATAGGTCAGTTTTCATGGAGTTCCTAAGGCAGCTACATGATGTTCACCATCATTTGCACCACAAGCATAAACAAACTACCAACTTTCCCATGCAGTTCAGAATCTATTAGTGTAGAACTATAGTTGATGCTAAAGTTGTAGGACAAGAGTTAGAAAAGTTTTGTCTCAAGTACCTTGTATATGCACGCGCCTATGATCCTCGAGGTCATTACATAGCATGCCTTGGTGGTCGCCCATACCATAAACCTACAATGGAGGATTATTGGGTGAACTGTGAGGATGAATTTAAGGTGCACAGACATAGCTATTGCCAATTCTCTCTCCTGTAGATTTCTATTTTCTTGGCAGAAGATGTGGGAGGTTTATGAAATAATGAGGGAGATACACTTCCTTAGTTTTTCAAAGAGTAGGTTGATACACAACCACTACCAACTATTGATTGGTTCGCCAAAGAGTACACATTAGTAAAGGAGAGGTTGAGTAGATTTATCTAAAACAATATACTTTACGTCGATAACAAGAACACTAGGAGGGCAGTCATGTCTAGAACAAAGCTACCACCAGTGGATGCTTCACTGCCTTCCTCATCTAAACCCAAATAGAAGAAAAGGAGTAACCCTCCGAAGAAGATTCAAGTGCCTAACAACTCAAAAGGTAACACACTTGCTAATAAGACACACATGGAGCCTGTCAGAGAGCCAGTTCAGAGTTTTATAGAGACTAAGGTTCGACCATGCATATTGTTACCAACACAAGAGTAGTCATCGGTCCTGATTCACACTGAATTAGACTTGGAATCACCACCTTACAGTAACACCTCTACACGTTCACTCTCATAAAATCCTCTCATATCTAGTACAGATCCTTATAGTGGGATTAGTTGAGACCAGTCTTGGATTGAGACTCAACTGGGATGGAAGAGAAGGCAACCATCCTGCGTCCTTGATCATTCAGATTTTGATCATGCATACCAAGATGTGACAAACAAGAGGATCAAGAAATAGGTCCATGTGGAGAGGAATGTTGATATGGAGATCATCATTGAGACTGCTACACCTCCAGAGGGGAAGAGTCTGAATGAGGTTGAAGTTAAGGACTTCGAAGTGATCACAGTCAACCTTGGTCGTAGCATCCACTAGACACAGGTTGATCTCCTATAGGTTGCAATAGATAGCACAAGGGATAGAATAATCAAAGATGGAGAAGACAAGGCAACCCTCAAGGCTAAAATCAAGCAGCTTCATCAATACATTTCTAGCCTTGTACACAGAATGAAGAATGTCACTGCTACATTCCCACCAATGCTGGAGCCACCAGCAGAACAAGGCCAACTTAATCACCTGGTTGCATACAAAAAGCGTTTGGAGGATTGGGAGGAGGAGTTCATTACTAGAGGTTGCTTTGTGCTTATAGAGTTATACTAGTTGTTGTACAATGCACGTAAACTTTGTCTACGTCTCCAAGATGAGGAGCGAGACATGGAAATGGATAGACCTCAAGATGAGATTATGATTGCTCACTTGAGTGTGGCATATGAATCAGTCACATATGCAAAAGATAAAGAGGCTATCTATGCTTGGAAGACACAGTTGGTATTCAAGGAAAAGATAGAGGAGACTATGGAATCAGAGTTGACTGAGAGTAGAGAGCATGTCACTAGTGCACTCCGGTGTGTGAGAAATCTCGTGTCTCACATACCGTGTGGGTATTAGATTGAGGGTGGTGTGTATGTTGATCTTGCTGACATATAGTCAAAGCTCCAAGCGCTCATTCATAGTATTTTTAGTGGGGAGACTGGTGGCTGTAAGATGAATCAACTTACAGTCATGTTAGCATTGTTCGATGAAGCAATCAGGAGCAGAGGTGAACTTCAGTGCCAAATCACAGCTGGTGAGGACATGTTGCACAAACATAGTATATTTCAACAAAGTATTAGTGCTCTAGATAGTGATGTAGTCAACAACCTCATGGAGGGATTAGTTTCTCGAGATCATGGTCAGTAGACTTCAGTTCCCACCTCTCATAATAGACATTAGACACAATAGTTAACTCAACGCTTCTTTCCAAGTTAACTCGTTGTCCCACATCTCATGCATGTCTATTTTGGGATTATCTATGTTCACTTGGAGTTTCTTTTAGGGTTTTCATTAACTGATGGTAGTGTTCCAGTTAACTTGCTTTCAATAAGGATGTGCATGCTTGCACATTGTCCATTTAGATTAGATATACCAGTTAACTAATGGTAGCTTTCTAGTTAACTGTATAGTTTGCTTTATTAGGGTTTAGCAATAAATCTTGCATGCATTACAAGACTGTAGTTGACTTAAGGTGATTTGAGGGTTCCCTACACCTTTTGATGTCTATAAATAAGAGCTTTTTCTCATTTGTAAATAACTTTTGCATGCGATAGTAATATATGCTAAGCCAGATTTGCCTATAATATTGCTATTTTGTATCTATTCACTTTGGTTGGATGATCATTATTTTTGTGTTCTTGTGATTATAAGCTTATTTCATATCTACACCTCGAAAAGGTGTCATCACCTCCTTGGGAATTTAGATCTAAGGCTTATCATTCATTGTTATTGTGTTAATGAGCTTATCTCATGTCTACAACTTAGAAAGGTGTCATCACCTCCTTAGGAATTCAAAAGTAGAGTTCATTGTCTGATGTTGTTGCCAATAACTTTTCTTTAGCCTACACCTCGAAAAGGTGTTGTCACCTCCTTGGAAATCCTGTCTTAGAACTTATCATATAAATCATTCCCGCTCTATTTCCTCATGCTCTAATTTCTTGAGGGGATTGGATAGTTTAATTTAGTGAGTTTTGAGTTGTAGTTAAGTCCTACAAAACCATAAAATCCTTGGTTGCAATGTTCAAAGTTTATTGCAAACCTTGTGCCTCTTTCAGCTGAGACAAAAAGATAGGAATTAGTTTAGTTTACTTTTTCAAGCATTTTGTCCGCACAATGAGGGAGCTTCCCCTCCTAATTTGAAGAGCACTCATCACATAGTGTGCATAGCTATCTGTACCAACTAACACTACTGAGGTGTTAGTTGTTACACCAACACAGTTATAATGGAATCCAAAATCTGATGCCACTTTGATGTTTTGAAATTAGATTAGGGAGAATCATTTTCAATCTAGTGGCTATCACCTTCAAAAAATATTGTAGATTGAGTTACAAAGATTGATCGGATGATAATCTACAAAGCTATTAGCATCAACAAACTTGGTGATCAACACAATGAAGGTCACATTCAGTTCTCTAAGTAATCTTCTGGATCAAAATAACTCCTTAGTGGCATTAATTACATCTTTTTCAACAATCTCCCAACACAACTGAAAGAATAGAAAAGGAAAACCATCAAGGCCAGGGGCCTTGTTCCCTTCAAAGGAGAAAACTGCATCCCTGATTTCCAACACAGAGGGGATGGCAGTAAGCTCCCTATTCAAGTTCTTCGATACTAGATGTAGGATAACTTCCAAAGAAGCCTCGACACTATTATAGTCCCATACTAGATCATATCTAAGTAGTTGCTCAAATAAGTTTGCAGGAGCTCTCCTAATAGCCTCCTCCAACAACAACAACAAACCATCAGCCATGATAGAGGAAATTTCATTGGACGATTTATGCCTAAGGGTAGTTAAATGAAAGAAATTTGAGTTACGGTCCCCAAATTTGAGCCAAATAGCCCGAGATCTTTGTCTCCAAAAATCTTCCTCTTTTGCCATAATGCCATGAAGTTGTACAAGAAGACAATCCTCCTGCACCTATAGCACTTTTGATAGACCCTTTGATTGAATCTCTTCTTGAACACTATCCAACTATTGAATAATAGAATTCTTAGAGTAAAAAATATGCCCAAATGACTCTCTATTCCATATTTTGAGATTTCTCTTCGCAAGAGCCAACTTCCTAGCTACTCTAAACATCACATTGCCATCAATATTCACTTGCCACCAACTCTTGATGCAATCCATAAACCTGGGATCCCGCAACCACATAGCTTCAAAATGAGTATGGTTAAATTAACCATGATAAATTAATTTGTAATATTTAGAAATTTCATTATAAATAAAAATAACTATACTTTTGCTTGAGATGATGTCAATGAACGATGCCATATTTTATGTTTTAATTTGGTTATATAAGAAAATATCACATTTTAAGGCTTCGTTAAAAGAATATTTTGATGTCGTGATTTTTCATGTCCCATTATATATCATGATATTATCTTTTATATATTTTTACATTAATATTACAAGTAACACCCCACATTTTAAAGGTTCATTAAAATCACCTTTTTATCTTTGAGATTTCCCTTTATTAAATTTTCCAAGGAAAATTTGGTGGTGCTAAGAAGCATAATTGAGATTTGTTAATTTTATTTATTTTTAAATACAAATAAAAGATGTCGAGAGATATCCTTCTTGAGGAACATATTCCACTTATATATGATAAATTAATAAAAAATAGGCGTGTTGAGAAGGATATTGCTTGAAATATTTTATATAGATTTTAAAAAATAGATATGCTAGTAGTATTTTCAGTTGCAACATGTAAGATGTCAATTCAATCCTTAGCATAATTTTGAGATAAGTAATACTTATACATTTAGAGAAGTAAAATTAAATTATTTTAAGATAATTAAAATGTGACTTATGCCCTCCACGTGTAAATCTACATCTTGAATATATATGAAAGTAATATTTCTTATATATATGTAAGTAATAATAACATTATAAATTTAATTTTTGTTGGTGTGAATAAGGTGTTTTACGTAACCAATTCACCTTGTAGGTCCTATTCACATGTTAAGTTTACTTAGTTCCTAAGAATCTTTCTATAAATCTTAGTTGCATTAGATTTTATCTTATCTTATATCATTTACTTCTTTTGTTCTATGTCATTTAATATTTGTTATGTTTGTTGTCTTATGCCATAGGATTAAGACATTTGTCATGAACTTGTCTAATCCTATCTCTAACTTTACCTATATAAGTAAGGCCTTTTGTACACTTTGTAATCATAGGAGATGTACTATCACTGGTCTATTATTAATCATTATATATTATTGCATCAATATCAAACAAGCTATTATCTTGCTATAATCTTTTGTGGAATGATATATTTTATTTTGAAAGTGATCTTGGGTTGTGGGAGTTCACTATCAATTCCTTAGAGTTCACTGTCAACTCCAACATGTATGCTATCAAAGCTCTAGATCTATAAACTCCTTCTTAGATCTAAGGGTGAATTGGGCATGATATTTGTTTGGATGCACGTGGGATAAAATAGACCTCACTATTGAGTCTAGAAGGTCCCAAACCCTTTATTTTGATAAAAAAAAATCTTTGACTTTGGACATCAAAATTGTTTTGGGCATTTTTGGCAAGGGTTCTAGATTTTGGTAGGTCAAATTTTATAAAATTGTATGGAATATTTACATTTGTACAAATTTGTATAACACAGTCTATACATGTCATAAGGGTTGAAATGCTTCTAGGTATAGTCTGCAAATTCAAACACATATTCCTTAGTCAATAGATTATTCTTCGGTGTCAACTCTACATCACTTCTATGGTCAACGAGTATGATTTGCAATTTTTTTTTATTTCAAAAATGGTTTAATTTTTTGTGCCAATTTAGAGCTAGTTGTTTAATGCTTGGTTAGGCGATGGGTTTTTCCAAGTGCTTAGTGCTTGTGGGTAGTGTGCGGGTTTTCGCTATTTCTAGGCACTACCTCCACCAACTAGTCCCTAGGGGACCTATTTTTTGTCCCTAATGCCCTAATAGTGAATTTTTTTGGGGATCCATAACTTTTGACTCACGTATCACATTTTGGTGAATGAGATATTATCAAAAAATAGTTCCAAGCACTTTCTAGTGGTGCAAGTCTTATTATCATATTTTTCTAGTGGTGGGTTTTATTTTTGTTTGAATTCAAATATCCCATTTGGACCTTCGAGCTTATAATTTCTTACCCCAATCTTTAATTTTCATGATTCTTGTAGGGTTGGAAAAGTATTTTAAGTAGCTCTTCTATCCTATCCATGGAATTTTTAGATTTAGCCCCAAATACATTTTATTCAAAATTTCCCCATGTAAATCGCCGAGTTGTGATATCACTAGTACAAAAATAGCAATAAATGACTAAAAAAACTACTAAAAATTGCAAATATGTGACTAAGCTTGGCCACGTGACCAGTAGTAGTTTATTGCCAGTAATTTAAAACGTGACCAAATTCATGACTAAACCTTTTTTAGTCATTTATTGGTTGTTTTGATTGATCAATTTGGTAGTATATTGAGTTGTTAATTTAGTCATTGATTGTTATTAACTGGTCATTTATTTAATCATGGTAGTCATTTATTTAGTCATGGTAGTTATTTATTTATTCATGGTAGTCATTTATTTAGTCATAGTAGTCATTTATTTAGTCATTGTAGTAATTTATTTACTCGTGGTAGTCATTTATTTTAGTCATGGTAGTCATTTATTTAGTCATTGTAGTCATTTATTTAATCATGGTACTCATTTATTTTAGTCATGGTAGTCATTTATTTAGTCATGACTTAGTCATTTATTTGGGTGAATTAGTGATTCAAGTTACAAATTAAATCTAACTTAATTAATCCTCACAAATGCATGTATATAAACTTCAAGTATCATAGATATTCAAATGTTGAGAGAAACACCATAAAATAAAGACAAATGCTTGAACAAATATGATTGATCATACATAAACATATCACAAATCAAGAGGAGCCACAACACAATATTTATGAGTGAAAACCTTGTACATGGAGAAAAAACCACTCTAAAAATTTACTTCATTAAGCCTCAATGGAAAATCAAAACCTCACTGGTTACATTCAATGTCTCAATGACAACTGCCTTACTAGCAAAGAAAAACTTCACTGGTTACAGCCTCACTAGCAAGTCAAAACATATAAATGATGTGCCTCACTGGAAACTTGTCTCACTGACTGTTTTACATCATTTATTAAAGAATTGAAGAATTCAAAAAGGCATAAAAATAGAGAATCAATTAATTTCTTTTCTTGAAAGTTTCATTTGGATTTGAAACTCAAGAACCTTTACTTCTACACCTGCAACACAATGAATACTATAAAATGTGTTTCTCCTTATTCAAAAAAACATCCATTTGAGCTTATGCACTGTTAAATAGTGAATTTGTATCAGATTTCCCTTTCTTGTTACCACTGTTAATGTTAATGTCAATGTAAAAATAGAGCCAATTGTGGAGTCCAACACCCACAATGTCAAACAAGAGAAGATTATCAATAATAATAACAATAATAGCAATACTACTGTTTTGTTGAGCACAATGAAAGAGGAAGGCAACAAGCTCACAACATCCTCTAATCATATCCAAACTAGCAGAGCTTATTGTGCAAGAGAAGAAGCCCTCAGGAAAGAGGTCAACCCTTTGCACTAGTATATTACACTTCCTCTTTTTATGATTAAACACGTTTTTTTCTTAATCATCCAAAATATTTATGCATTTTCCCCATATATTAAGAATTCTTACTTTTGTTATGATCTGAGAAAAAATAAAATAAAATTGTGAGAGATACATTTAAAATAGTGGCTAACATATATAACTGAAGCATACTCCTAAATATATCAAAACTTTAAAGCAAATACAACTATATAATTGGTAAAGCACTATTGTTAGAAATCATTGCATCAAGTTTTTGCTCTCTCTTAACCTATATATTAGCTATTCATTATTGAAGATTAAACTTAACGAAAATATATTTTACATAGAGAAACTCTTTTGCTTTCAAGTTTCAAATGGCTCTATGATACACAAATGAAGCTTCTTATGAATTGTGAGATCTGTCCTCATGATCTTTATAGATAAAACCAAGAAATTAAAGGAATTTTAGAAATGAAACAATAATCCTAGATATACAATACCATAAATATATACACTGCGAAACCAAAAAATACTTACATGATACATCTAGTATAAGAGAATACAAAAAATGGCCTTTTTACTCTAACTCATGGACTGCTTTGCAAACCGTAATTATCGAGAAGGATTATATTAGAAGTATACATCCATTTGGCTCCTTCAAACTCTTACCTTTCACTTCTCTAATTTGGTGAGCTACAACCTAAAAATAAGGTTTTGACGAGGGTTTTAGAGTATGTTTATTAAAATGAAATTACAGCCAAGATCTGATAATGAGCAAATTTAGGTTTTTACATTATGGCCTTTACCTATTTTAGCTCCAAGTTTTGCCATTTTTTGTTGCTTTCCCTGCTGGGAATCATAGTTCCCTTGGTAGGATTCAAGGTAAATTCTTTTCTCTACCTTGGCCCTTTTGTTAACCCCATATTCCAATGAGCTTGGACAAGGTTTCCTGATCAAACATCCATGACATGGTAACGACAACTACATGGTCTTATGGCTGCTACACTGCTTACTCAACCGTTATTGGTTTCAACTCCTCTAAACTCTTCCTCACTGGTATTGACCTTTCACTTCTCTAATTTGGTGAGCTACAACTTGAAAAATAAGGTTTCAGTGAAGGTTTTATAGTATGTTTATTAAAATGAAAAATACGGCCAAATTTTGCCCACCCAAATTTACTTGTGTAGATTTGGTTTATTTTCCTGCTAAAATAGAATTTCAAAATGGAATCGAAAGTAAATAAACTACAATATATAAATCACCCATTTTTGCACAATAAATATTATTAAATATATTATAATATCATATTATTATATAATATTATATTATATTATAATATCATATTATTATATAATATTATATTATATTATAATATAATATTATATAATACTATAATATTATAATATTAATAATATAATATAAATAATATAATATTATAATATTATAATATTATATAATACAATATTATAGAGTAAAAGGTGTCACACTTTTGGTTATAATTAAAAATGAATTTTGGTCAAACATATGATCTAGTAAGATTCATTCTAGATAAGTTAAATATGTCCACAACTTTTCCAACTAAAATTGTTGGCTAAATGCATATGTAGAACCACTTTGAGGGCAATTTACTAAAAAAGTGAAATTATTTGAAAAAATGATGTTTCAACAACTCCTACTCATATAAAAAACTTAAAAAAAAGTAAAAATCCCTTTTGTAGATCCATAAGTGTAGTTTCAAATATATATATTTATTTCAATAGTTCAATTATTATTTATATTTTTTTTCTATTTTTTTTACTAAAAATAGATTATCAACACAAAAATATTAGGTTGATTACCATGTTAAAAAAATTAAAACTTATTGATTTTTTTTTTTAAAATATGATGCCTTAGGTAAAAGAGTCTAGATTAAAAGAGTATAATTTGTTTTCTATTTTAGATAAATATTCAATATAAAAGTTGACATTGAGTGGAAGCAATCACACATTGAAATATTTATTTAAAAATATATATTTATTAAAATTGCAAAAAAAAATATCCATGCCCTAAAGTTAAAAATTTGAAAGAAAAAAAAAAATTGCTATATAAAGTTTGACGTCTCATGTAACATCATTTTTCAGCATTTTATTATCAACTAAATTAAAGTGTTAATTTATAAAAAACTATATTCAAATAATTTTTTAATTTTTTCAAAAAAATACTAACATAAAATATACTAAAAAATAAAATTTAATTAGTTTATCATTTCAAAATTCAAAACATATATGTCACTTTCTAGTGATTTAAGTTTAAAAGTTAGATGAGCATTGGCCATTTCCTTTATAGAAGTGTGACACAGCTTTGTACTTTTACCCTATATTATAAGTATTATATTATATTATATTATAAATATTATAATATTATAAATATTATATTATTATATAATATAAATATTATATTATATAATATATAATATAATAATTATATAATATATATATATTTTATTGATAAGTGCTATCAAGGGGATATCGCCCAAGTACATTAATAGTCTATAGCAAGCCTTGCCAGAAAGCAAACAACTTCAACAAACCAAGAACAGACACCCCCGGACAAGCCAAGCCACCCTTACAGTTACATATAGTGGTAGATCACTGACAAACATCTCCCCACCTCTAACACCTTCGCTAGGTTGCCTGGACTGAGCCATTGACAACTAGTGGCCATGTATCTGGAGAAGGCATCCAAATTGGAATTCATCACCTCGACCCTTAATACTTCCCATGCGTTTGCCATGAAATTCTCCAACACTACCCTGCGCTGCTATAGGGCTTCTACTTCATAAGCCTCCCCTTCATCCTCCTCGAAATCAATGTTACCAAGATGAAAGAAAATCCTAAGATGGCTAACCAAACCCTCTGCAACCAATACCAAGGTTGCATTTTCCATGATTGGGGCATTTGCAAGCGTTACAAACCCATTACATAACTCTACTGTCCTCTCATGGGAGCCAATAACATCAACCAAAGGCTCGATCATAATCTCATACACCTTGCCATAACACCAGTGGTTGTCCGCCTTCAGCACCCCCGACACCAAATCCACTAACGTAGCTCTCACCTTCGGGCACTAGAAATAGAAAAGTCAGTCGCATTGCTCTGCAAGCGTCTCATCAGAGCACAAACAACTTAGGTCAAAAAAATGCACCATCCTGGATAACAATTAAATGCCTAGTATTGCGATCTTCTCAAATGCAAAGTATACAAGCAACCAAGGGTATAAAATGTTGTAGAGCCACAAACCTTGACCGACAACCAGAGCTACCACCGCCAGGTGAAATCAGACAACAAATCCAACCCAAATCCAACCCAAATCCTAGACCCTGCCAACATTCACATACATGTGATTCACACAACACTCTGTCCAGTCACAAGCTCGAGGCAACTCAGAGCATATCAGCTCATGTCCCAAAGAAATCTTGATCAATGATTTCCTGCAGTTCTGGCCAACGTGTTGTGGAAGAATTTTCCAACACCCGAACATTTTGGGATACTCCCCAATTCGCCAAAAAATCAGCGGCTTTATTAACTTCCCTATAAACATGCACTAGGGAAAAATTGTTAAGCTTACCTAGGAGCTCCTTAATTGGCACAATCCAATAGCCAATTCTCCAATTAGGCAATTGTCCTGAGGTGATTTCCTGTACGCACAACTGTGAATCCCCCTTAATTTCCAACGAGTCTATGGCATTCTAGATGCATAATTGTAAGCCAAGACACAAGGCCCCCATCTCAACATTATTGTTCGAGCAAACACCTAGGTTCTTCAATGCCACCCATACACACCTACCACTTGAGTCTCTAATTATACAACCAGCCCTTGCTTGACCAGGGTTTCCTTTGGCTGCCCCATCAAAGTTTAGCTTCCATTTTAACCGAACCAGATGCATCCAATGGACTTCTTTCCTATTAACCTTGCTTGATCTAAGTGTCATGGACTTAGGAATTTTGAGATCATTCCAGACCTTCTGAATTTCCTCATCCCATTTTGAAAATTTTGAATTAGAGCCAATATGGGACCTATTATTTGTTGTCTCAACGATTGCACCTTGGATCTGTGTAATAAGTTGATAGCAACTTAGGGAAACCTCCTTGAAGATTCGTGTATTCCTCTCCTTCCATATGTGCCAAACAACCAAGGAAGGCGCCATTACCCAAATCCCATACCAATACCCCTTTTTGTTGGCTATTGGCCAACTGCTTAAGAAATCCCAAAGCTGGAAATGTCTTGGGCCTTGGAAACACAACATCCCCTACAACCAATCCCAACAATAGGAAGCTACAAGACAGGATAGAAATAGATGATCCACTCCTTCCTCCGCTTTCTCACAAAGAACACATCTAGACGGGCCCGCAATCCCAATTATTTTCAATCTTTCACTAGTTGGGCATTGCTAATGTAAGACAACCCAAAGAAAAGCTCCAACTTTAGGCAATAATTTAGGCTTCGAGCAAAGGGTAGCCATCCAAGTCTTCTCCTTTCCTTGTACCGTTAGAAGACAGTAGCCCGGTTTAGTTGAGTATTCACCAGAAGCAACCCCACACCAAATTATTGAATCTTATCTATTGCTCAAGTTGACCCTTCTGTTTTCTAATTCCTACACTACACCTTCTTTCAATTCTTGCGACAAAGGAAAAGTGCCAATATTAATCCATTTGGAATGGCTGCCCAAAGAGTCTTCTTCCCACCGAATATAATCTACCACCTTATTACCAAACCCCGCTTGTAGCCTATCCACGAATTTCTCCAGGGCAAACATCTCTGTCAGACTTTTGTGGCCGTCCCATGAATCAGACCAAAACAAAGCCTACCTGCCATTCCCAATTCTCCATGATAGGTGACTAGTGATCAAGGACATACAGTTTGAGATGTATCTCCAAATTGTCAAACCACCTTCGATGTTTGCAGCAGTTAAAATTCTCGAAGGTTCCATGTTATCCAAGTACTTATTCTACAGAATATGACACCACAGCTTCTCAAGGCACTTGTACATCTTCCATATAAGCTTAGCACCCAAGGTGTTATTTTGCAATTTGATTTTGCATAAACCAGCCCCACCATCTTCTTTCACTTTATAGGTTGGATCCCAACCCATAAGTGGTATCTTCTTGTCTCTTTTCAAACCCTCCCACAAGAACTTTTTTAGGACTTTCTCCATGTCATTCTCTATCTTTGCAGGGGCTTCATAGTAGGACATTGTATAAATTGGGATTGCTGATAGGAATGTTTTTCTCATAGTGACCCTCCCTGCCAATGTAAGCCCATTATTCTTCCAAGTCATTGCCTTATTCCTACATCTTCTCACCACCACCTCCCAGTGTTTAGCCTTGCACACCCCTTCAAATATTTGCACACCAAGGAATTTAGCTAGAAGCTTCCCCACTTGGAACCCCAAGATTGCAACGATGGCCTGCTGCAATGAAAGCCTTGTGTTAAAAAAGTACACGCATGGCTTTTCCCTGTTCATATTTTATCTTGATTGCACTTCATACTCGGTGAGCACCTCCTTGATGCATTTAGCTTCCCTAATGCTCACTTCACTGAGCAAGGTGGTGTCATCTACGAATTGAGAGTGAGTGACAGGATCAACATTCAGAGCCACCCGCACCCCCATCCACTCCAAACACTGGCTTCTTCTTTTGATGGCACAAATTAGAGATTCAACCATGATCAAAAATAAGAATGGTGATATTGGGTTACCTTGCCTAAGGTCATTGGTGGCCTCAAAAAAACCATGGAGAGATCTATTAACCGAGACCAAAAACCATATGGAGGATATGCAATGAGAGATAATATCACACCAGTGACTATCGAACCCCAACTTTTCCATGACCTTTAGTAGTAAGTCCCAATGCACTTTATCTTATGCCTTGCAAACATCCAATTTGATTATCATCCCCTCCTTCCTACTTGATTTAAGAGTATAAACAACCTTATTGATAAGCATGATGCTATATGTGATCTCTTGTCCAAGGACGAAGCTGTTTTGTTCAATAGATATTACTTTCCTTAGTACCAGTTTGAGTCTATTGGAAAGCACTTTGGTGACCACCTTATAAATGGTGTTGCAGAGTGAGATGGGCCTGTAGTCACCAAAGGAATGACATTCAGGATTTTTCAAGATCAAAGCTATCACTGAGTTGTTCAAATCCTTTACAAACCTCTTGGACTTACGAAAATCCTCAACAAGCCTCCAAAGATCCTCCCCCACAAAACTCCAACACTTCTAGAAGAACCTAGCCATGAACCCGTTGGGTCCCAATGCTTTATCAGGATGCAACTAGAATAAAGTAATCCTAACCTCTTCTTTAGATATCATTCCACATAGCATTTTATTGTCTGCTTTACTCACCCAATGCCTTATTGATTCAAGGAAGCAAACACCTACTGTTTGTTGAGCCTGTCCACCAAGGAGATGTTTGAAGAAATCAACCGCCGCCTTGCCAACCTCCTCCCTGCCATGAGCAGAGTGGCCACCAATAGACTGAATTTCTTTAATTTTGTTTGCCACTCTCTTGGCCAGTACTAAAGCGTGGAAGAACCTAGATTGGAATCACCCTCACTTAACCAAACCTCCCTGGATTTATCGTGCCAGTATATTTCCTCCCGCTTCAAAAGTTTGGCCAACTTCATTTCAGCTCTTTCTCTCTGAGAAACTCTTCATTCCTCATGTCATCCCTAATGGCTCTCTCATTAAGGGCTTCCAACTTGCTTTCCACAACTGCTCTTTCCACAAAAATATTTTGAAACTTCTCCTTGTTCCAGTCTTTGAGCTTATGTTTTATAATCTGAAGTTTCCTCACTAGTTTGAAACTAATCAAACCTCCCACCTTAGCTTCTTTCCACGAGCTTTCCAATAGACTAGATAAACTAGGATCCCGCCACCACATGTTTTGAAATTTGAAACTAGCCTTCAACAACTTCTTCCCACCAATTATGTTAAGCTCCACTGGGAAGTGGTCTAAAATGGAAATAGGCATTATGCTCACCAACACCTGCATCCCCGACTTATACCAAGGTGGTGAGACCAGGAATCTATCCAATCTCTCAGTGATTGAAGTGAAGTCTTTGCACCCATTGGTCCAAGTGAATATATCGTTGTTAGTTGGGCAGTCTACCAAACCAACTACCTCCATAAAGCACCTAAAGTCCAAAGTTGCTTGTGAAACACTTTTGATACCTCCACTTTTCTCAGACATATCCAATATGGAATTGAAATCACCACCTATTATCAATCTATCCTTTAGATGAGGATGGGAAAAACTCATCACAAAATCCCAAAGAGAGGCCTTATCTTTAATTTTTATTGGCTCGTAAATGCTGATGATGAAGACATGACAATTGAGGCTAGGATCATAAGCCTTCGCTGCCATCCAATTTGATGAATAGAAAATTCCATCCACCGACACCTCAACCGCCTTCCAAAAAATTCATAAACCCCCTACATATCCACAAGAATCTTGAAAACACCCATTCCAAAAATGGCAGTATTTCAAAAACTTCAATCCGTCTTCACCAGATAATTTTGTTTCTTGTAGTAATACTATGTTGCTTATTCATTTAAGAAGATTAGGCCTAACTAGGTGTCTCTTGTCAGGGGCCCTTAAGCCCCTGGCATTCCAAGTTGTGATCTTTATTGCTTCCCAAGGGAGGGGCTTCCTCCCTCGGTACTTAGAAATTTGGTGATGCAGGGGTACTTCTTTGGAGCCACCTCCTCTTCCCGCAATTTCTTGGAGGAATTTCTTCCTCAGGGATTGCCAGATGTGCTGACTTTACCTAGACCCAGGTGTTTTATCACTGATTAGGAAATGCATCTATTCGCAATTATATCTGACTCATCTTCTGGGTCAACATTTGAATCTTGATCCTCGCTGGCTAGGGAAGCAACCTTAGCACCATCATTTCCCTTCAACCCACAGATCTACACCAAGGGTGGAGACAACAACTTTATATTGTCCACACATTTAACTTCTTGCATTGTCTCAGAGGGAATAGCCAAATCTATCATGGCCACACCACTATTCAAAGTTTCACCCCTAAGGGGGTCCAATTTGGTTGTAACAACCGAGGTAGGCCTAGGGGCTAGGGAAGAGCGGGCCTCCTTTTGCTTCATTTTCCAGACTTCCCCCATTCCTTCACTGCATTTCAAAACCCTATGATATCGCTTACCACACTTGATGCAATACAACTTTGCCTCCTCAACTTCAAGTTCCTGAGACTAGTGATTCCTATTTACCAACAAACAAATCCTTTGGGGAATGGTATTGATCGCCGCAATTTTCAACTTGGTGCATTTGTAAAGATCACCATCAAGGATTTCCATATCAATCTCCATTAGCATTCCCAAGGATTGGCCAATTTTTTGTAAGCAATCTCTAGTCCAATACTCTACTGGAAGATTATAGAGCCTAACCCAAACTGGCTGGTTGTATGGCCACAATTTTGTCAGGTCAAAGTTTTGATTCCAGGGCTGCATGTACAGAGGTTTTCGATCCATGATCCAAAGGTCACCCTCTGTAACCCACTTTTTCATCTCTTCATTTGCAAAGACCACTACAGAGAAGCCTTTCGGTAGAAACCTTATCAAAACTTTCGTCTCCCAATGTGTTTGAATCCAACTCTTAATTGAAACTATGATCAGGATTACTGCTAATAAAGCGACATATGAAGGCGAAGTCCATCATAATTACTTCATCAAACTTGATTTCCTTAGTTACATCGACCTCTAGAACTTCTTCCGCAGTCTTTTGGCTAGGGTTTCCATTCGCCTTCCAAGCCCGACTCTCACCAGACCACTGTGCATCCCACTCATTTTTCTCCCTTTGTTTAATGTTATATCTTTGTCACACTAGCCTCTCCACCCATTCTTTTTTCCTTCTAAATGATCTTTTCCCTTGCATCAAAGCAAGCCATGCCCTAGCTTGCGATTGAATCGACAATTTAGGTGTGTCATGTCTTCAACGCAAAGGAATGCCTCCATCCACAGAGGCCTCGTTTTATCTCCAGCAAAATGGGTGACATTTATCCACACATCTCCCCCTAGAAAAGACCCATTGAGGGGTGTAGTTCAGGCGCAGACCGCTTTGTCCCCCCAATGCATTTTTTCTTTGACCTCGCCATTCTACTTTGCAATGCCACCTTTCACAACTATGCTACCCTATGAGCCTGCTCTACTTTGCACCATCCAATTATTTTATTAAAAAATTAAGGGTAAGCAATCTCAATTGTTGACATGGTAGAGAGCGACCCCGTGAGGTTGAACCTTGGTTGTTGGCACTGCAGGCAAGAAGCCCCACCATTTCACCATAGGGTCTCCCCCAATCTCAATTGTTGAAACGGTAGAGAGCGACCGCGTGAGGTTTGAACCTTTGTTGTTAGCACTATAGGAAAGAAGCCCCACCATTTCACCAAAGGTTCGCCCCCAATAATTATATAATAATAAATATATTATAATATTATATTGTTATATAATATTAAATGTATTATAATATAAATATAATATTATAATATTAATAATATAATTATATAGTATTATATATATTATATTATATAATATCATATTATATTATAATAAATTGTATTGTAATATAATATATTATTATTATATTATAATACAACCCACTCCCTCAATTCAATTTTTTTTTAATTATCCACTTTAATATCATATTGTCTAATTTTTATTTGTGTGACTAATCATTTAGTTGTGTTTTTTACCCGATGAACAAATTAGTCACTTATGATGATCAAATTAGTCATTTATAGTTGTGTTGCAAAAAATGAGTAGAATTTAGTCATCTTTAGTTGTTGTGACTAAAAGTTTTAGTCACATAGTCATTTATTTGCCAAATTCTGCTAGTATATAAATGGTATTTATGTTTATTTCTATTTAATTTTTGTAACTATTGTAAAGATCTAAATAATCTTTCATCAGTTATCTTGACAATAGACTACAAACTGTGGCATAAAACTCATATCATAACTTGTAACAAACATTAATATAACTTCTGAAGTGTAATTAAGGGGAGCATTGTGTACATTTTTCTTAATGGATAAAATCATAACAATAGGTAAATATCATCCCAAATTTAATTGGGAATTGAGTCTTTGCTAAATTTTCTTTATACATATATTCAAAATTTGGTAAAATCCATAAAAAAAAATCATTCAAAATCATACTAATTTTTTATGTCACAGCTTTGAATTTTATGAAAATTATTTTTTGTTAGGGGTTTTGCTAGGATTTTTATATTATTTTTTATTACTTTGATTAGTATTGTTTTTATTTGTGTCTAATTTTAGAGTTTAAACAAGATTGAGTTTATAAAATTCTTTATTTTATTTTGAGTTAGATTTGTATTTGTCAAAGTAATTTAAATCACCTCCATAAATATGAAATGATTTTTTCTTTCAAATTAAATTTAAAAATTGATTTTAATTGTCTTCTTTCCAATTGATTATTATTAGCCAATTTAAAGTGTAAAATAATTGAAACACTCTAAAATGTTCTATACATATGGAATTTAGTTTGAAATTTTTAACCTCAACTTCATTCTATTGGACATATTGACAAATCAACATGAGACTTCTTAGGAGGAAACACCAAAATTACATGATCTAGCCATTGACCAAAATAATGATAAGAATGCTTTGTGCTTGTGTTTAATGAATTCCTTGAGCTTAGTAGTTTGGAAAAGATGTGGGTGTTTGTGTATGTATTTTGGCTTTAGCTTGGCCTCTTTTTGGTAAATTTTTGGTGAATACAAATCCTCATCGCACATTTCAATGTGGCTTTTAGACTGATAAATCAATGTTGAATACTTGCTCCTCTTTTAATTTTTTTGCTCAAGAGGTTTTAAGAGCCTTGTTAGGCTTGATGAAGCCATGGTCATTGGGTGGAGAGCTTTCTCCTCTTGTTGGCTTGTGCTTGGAACTTTAATGGAGTTTGTTTGTGTGGATAAATCCTATTCTCCATGTATTGTAAATGATTCAAGGGTGATTGTTACCAAATATAGAATGTATTGAACTTAAATTTTGAAGTAAATTGACCTTAAACTTGTATTATGAGTTGACAAGTTCATTTTGAAATGTAGGATGATTATGATGTGGATTTAGTAAAATATTGGCAAGATCGAAGTGTATTATTCATTGTTATAATGTATATCAATTGAGAGAGGCTTATGATTTCCATATTCAACCTGCAAATGTTCCCTAATCCTCTTTAATTTATAAACTTGTGAAAACATAAATATTTATGACAAGGGGAAGGGGGGAGATCCTTTTTGTGCATCCCTACATGTATGACATTCCATGAGACCTCATTTCTTGAGGCATTTTGTCTTCAACACTTTGCATATGAGTTGGTAGGGAAGTCACGTTTGTAACATTTGATAAAATTTCTCAATCCTCTATGCTGTGATGGACAAATATTTGTTTATATAAAAAAATATTAAGGATTTTTGAAGAAACATAATTTAACAAGATAAAACCACAAAATGTAGGAGGCAATTATCTATTTTTGGGTTTTTAATGTACATGACCCCTCATTTTTGGTATAATAACAATGAGGAGAGCATTTGACTTCATTGTTAGTAGTCAAGCTTCTATTCCATTGTTATTGTAGAATGCCTTTTGATTTAATAAAAATGGAGTGAGTGCTTGACTTAATTATTAGTAGTCAAGTCTTGAGACCGAGTCAACAATTATAAAATATAGTGTAATATTGGTGTTGGTCGATGAGATAAAGTAGTGGATGTCTTGAATCTAGAAGTGTCTTATTTTTATTATATATATAAACCTTCGACACATGGTTCAAATTTTTAGCATGCATGTTGACAAGTAACAATCGTGTACAAGATTGTCAATGTTAAAATGTAGGCATTTTGAATGTTTGTAATAAGGGATGAGTTTGTGCTTGTAATCCATGAGCAATCATAGGTGCAATACATTCTAAGGAAGACAATGTTTTTTTGAAAATTAGATCACAGATATTCTAAGTAGCATAATATGACATAACATAGTACTAGATAGGGGTTTGGGTGACTAATACAACAAAAGAGCGAAAAGTATAATATAATCTTACATTAAAGTCAACCATACACATTAGCATAAAATAAGAGGAAAAGTGTTAGGGGTATGCATTTTTTTCTATATTTTTCTCCTAAACAATTAATCTATTGAATATAATCAAATGATAATAATAAAATATCGTCATAATGAAATCTCATTTTCAATTCTTGTAAAAGCTCTTAAACAAACTCCATAAAAATTAAACCCTATCCCACAAACAAAAAAATCTTAAATCTTAATTTAAAAAAAATTTAACAAAACTAAACATTTGCATTGCTCTTTATTCTTAGACCTTTTAGTTGTCTCCATTTGTTTCTTTGATCTTATCTTGGGTTTCCTTTGGCTCTTTCAACCAATCTTCCTTTTTCTCATTGTCTTTTCTTCTTCTTGCGTTCCCTTTTATTTATTCTAGTCATCCTTAGTCCTTGAACCGCGTACCTCCTTCCTTCTCCCCTCTATCTCTTTCTTTTTCAACAATTCATTTTCTCCTTCAGCTCTCTTTCATCTTGATGATGAATCATGTAGTGGGATTCGAAACGTTGATGACAAAAAACAACTACACAATCAAATCTAGAAATCATATTCAAATAATCATAATGAATTGTGAAAACTTGATATCTTTAAACATTATACCCTACAAATTAAAGGACCTTGCATCCCTAAATTCAACAAACAAAAGTAATGATTGGAACTATTCTAAAATTTAGAACTCCATATCTCCAAATTATATCCCATTAATATAACATTGAAGAGGTAACGTTAAACCTTCAAGTAAATACATTATTAAAATTTGAAAAATTAAATTTACATATAAATACAAATACAAATACAAATATTTACTGATATTTAAAAACTAAGGCTGTAGTCCGAAACCCCTTTTAAAAACTAAAGACTGTAGTCCAAAACCCTTCTTCCATTACCATCCAAAACCCCCTACACCCTCTTTTCCTGGAGCGGCGATTTGTATCCTAAATATTCTAAATAAAACAAACCCACATTTTTGAGATTCCGCGCCCTAGATTTTATATTAACGTTCAGAATTCAGGTATATAGCTGATCGGCAGGCATATTTAAACAAATAGAGTCAAGTATATGCACACGGCACAATATCTTGAATACGGGCAATAATTTTTTTTTTTTTTCAATTTGTTGGCTACCTTTCTCAAGCATCTGTTTGGTGAAATTCACTCGAGCATTCTTCATATTCTGAAAAGGAGCAGGAATTATTATTTTTTTTCCAACTCGTGGGATAATTTTTAAAAATTGCCTTCCAGCTTCTTTGTCACAACAGAAGTGTTTCTGTTAACTAAAATTATTATAAGCCAACTAGTTGGATGCAGTATTTTACCCAATTCGACTCTTTATCACATCTCCTACACCTGGTTCTCCCTTGTGAAGTCTCCACTACCTTTTGCCACTAGAGCTCATCCCATCCCCTAAAAAAGTCTCAATACTCTCTTTAACTCAATGGATAAATCCTCAGTGAAACTTGAACCAGAATTTGAAGACATGGACTATGCTATCGATTCTTCTTCCCAATATGGAGTGTCGTTATTAGGGAATTCTCACAGTTTGTATGCACCTAGAGACTTCGATCTTGACGAGCATATAGGAGACAATGAAGAGGAAAATTATTATCCTCCAGAGGCAAACAGACTTGCTGTTGACAGGGCCAAATCACTTTCCTTTAATTCACTTATTTCTCAAGGCAAGAAAGAACAGGGTTTAGACATTGGCACTGATCACTTGATACCATATCATAATCATAGGTTAAGAGGTATCTTGGAAGAGCTCTCGAGCCAGCATAGATGGAAGGAATGTGCGGGAGTCTTGAGTGTCTTTCTGAAAGGATTGGCCCATGATATATATTTTTTTAGGCAACAATTCAAGTACTGGGTAAGTAATTTTGTATTCTCTATTTAAATGTAGTGTTTTATAATTTTGTTTCTTTGGTTTCAATATAGTAGTTTCTTTGATTTAAATGTAGTGCTGGTAAGTGTTTCCTTGATTTGAATGGTATGCAAATCTCTCTGCCTGTGTAGCCATTGTGATCTCCAGCCCATTTGCTATTTTCTAGCTCAGTCTTCAAAGATACCACGATCTTTATGCTAATGGGGGTGATGTCAAAAGGGAAGTGGCCCTCCTAATAATGATTGATTGGTTGCAGGTGAACATGTTTGCTTGTTCAGCCTCCCTCCCCTCTTCTGTGGTTGAAAAAATCCAAAAAAATCCTTTTCTTACAAGCTTCTAAAAGATGTCTTTACCCTCAAGTTGGACATGCCTAAAAATTGTGCATTCTAGAATTGCTTCTATAACTAAAGAAATCCTTACGTCTTCCAATTGGCCACTTTAGGGTTCTCTATTCCTTGCATATCTATTTGTTTGCAGGCATTTGATCTAATGTTCACTGTATATTCGACTTAGGTTGCCCTCCCTGGCATTGTTTTTGGTCAGAGTTGGATTTTGAGTTAGGGTACTTTTTTCCTTTAATGCTCATCTATGATGTATTCCTGAGTCACATGGATCTACCCGTTGACATTTTTTGATCACAACATAAAAATTATCTATATATTATTATCATAGTTACGAGACTCGGACTCGGCTCGGACTCGGCTAGGGTGACTCGACTCGGCGACTCGGCGACTCGGACTCGGACTCGGCGCAGACTCGGCAAAATGAAAAAAGTTGAAAAAACCTTAGAAAATTAGAGATTTTTAAAGATTTAAAACTTGTTTCAAGCACCCTTTATTGAATACAACACAAATAAAAGAAAATTTGATCACATACACAAATATACAATGATCACATAAGTATAAAATACACAAATTGTAGTTGCGCTGCTGAAAGAAATAACATACTTTGATATATAAAATTAGTCAAATGTATACAAAACTCATGGAAAATGAAATCCATGACATCAAATGTTCCATACAAATATGAAATATCAAAAGATTCAAAACAATAGCTATAAGTCTATCACTCTATGCCTATGGCACAGTGGAGCCAACATCCTTCCTACGAAGGTGTCTAAAGGTCCTGGATGATGTTGCAGTTGCAGCCATAGTCTCTGCGTGTGTCTGAGTCCCCATACCACTCTCTCCACCAGTAGCTATGTCTCCTCGTGCTCTAGCCTCCTCCTCAGCCATGGCTACAACCTCAGCCTCTCTCTCTGCCTGGTCCACCCAATCAAGGTCCTCGTCACTAAAGGCTGCGTCTGTAGCCTCAGTGATCCACTCAGACTGTGGATCAACCTCCTCTAAACAGATCGGGGTGTTGTCGTGGTCAAAAGCCTTCCTGTATCTGAGCCGAAGGTTGTAATGAACATATACCAGGTCATTCATCCTCTCCACTGTCAATCTATTGCGCTTCTTGGGGTGTATGTGCTCAAACATACTCCAATTGCTCCCAACTTGGATAGGCATGCGTGGCTCAATATTACGTATGGCAACATTTCTGAGTTGGTGCTCCAGACCAAACATCTCCCACACCATCCATGCAAAGGGATAGAAAAAGGAAACAAAATCCAATCTCATTTTCAAGTTTCAAGTTCAAGTTCAACATTTAATAATAAATTATAATATAAAAAGATGAAAATTATTACCTTAAATATATTTTTACCTGGCATTAATTTTGTCCTACTATCTTTGCACATTTGACGTGCAAAGAAGTCTCCTCGTGCCTTAGTGAAGGCATCTATCTCCTGCACTATCTGTGTAGTAACAGCGGGCAACATTCTCTCTATCGTCGAGTAGAGCCCACTAAGAATTTCTCTATCTGCACGAAGATCATGGCGGAAGTGGAAGGCCGGATTTAGGAAACATGAGGCTGCATGGATGGAGCCTGGAGTTGTTTTGCATCTCTATCAATGATCTCTGAAATGGGGCCGATACTTATCATCCAGCTCCACCATAGACTGATCTAATGGCCTCTTTGGCCCTATCCATGCCCTCATATATGTAGCCCATTGCAGGCTTCTCCCCATCTGCAACTCATAGGAGAACTAGCAAGGGCTCAATAAACTACAAAGTGCAAACATGTTTCACAAATAAGTACGTGTGACTGTCAACGAAAATGAACAAAATAAGTAAGTGTGACTGTCAATGAAAATGAACAAATAAAAGTAAGATATGATTAAAATTAAAACATAATAAAGAATTAAATGTTACCTTCACAATCTCATCTGCTGGTGTCCAAAACCCTGCCTCATCAAATATGCAATCAGCCACAGCAATCCCTGCAGTGCTTGTAGAAAAGGATGAGGAAGACCACTCCTCACTAGCAAACATGCGCCTCAAAGGTGCCCTTGACCGAATCAAGGATTGCAACATGATAAAATTTGATGCAAACCGAGTGATGCCAGGACGAGACAACTCCCTCAACCCCGTGTATTGCCTCATAAGGTTAAGCACCCATGCATGATTGTAAACAAATTTGCAAATGTTTCTTGCTGATTCCATACATGTTTTTATCCATGGGAGCTTGCCAAGATCCTCCATCATGAGGTCAATGCAATGGGTGGCACATGGAGTCCAAAATATAGTTGGGTGCCTCTCCATCAATAATCTACCAGCAGCAACATAATTTGCTGCATTATCTGTCACCACTTGCACTACATTTTCTTCCCCCACATCGGCTATCACCTCCTCTATAGCCTCACATAAGTATGTGGCATTTTTGAATTGGGCGGAAGCATCAATGGAGTTTATGAAGACAGTGTCACCTGAAAAAATAAGCAAAACCAAATTACCAATTATTCAATAAATTAAAAACATAAATCAGCCTTATTAAATTATTAATCACTAAATCAAATTCAAATATCAATGTATTAAGGTAAGTACAATTACCTCCAGAGGAAACTAGAAAGTTCAACAGCGTCCTATTTCTCCTATCGGTACAACCATCAGTCATGATGGTGCAACCAATCCTCCTCCATTGCACACGCTGCTCCTCTAATTGTGCTTTCACATCCGCCACCTTTTGAGTCAAAAGTGGGCCCTTTAATTCATCTTCGCTGGGGGCTTTGAACCCCGCCCCACATATGGTTATTGCATCAACCATGTTTTGCCAAAAAGGAGACCTAAAACATGTCATAAAATGAAAAGATTTAAGTTTTTAACTTTAAATTTGAATTCGATAGTGAGATACATCTAAATTCTAAAACAATAAAATTTAAATATAAATTTTAAAACAATTAAATGAAAAAAGAATTACCTGGCTACATGGAAGGGAATGGTGCAGTAGTACCAAAAGTCTGCAATTGTTTTTTTTGCTGCATCGTGTGCATCCTTGTTCCAGCCCATGCTCTCAAGCGACGGTTGGGAACCAGGAGTAGTGCGTGGTACAAAATATGAGTCCACCCTAGATTCTGAACTCTGGGGGCCAATACTATCTGCTTACACTAGCGATGGCAAGCCACCGGCACTAAGTCGCGGGCAGATAGTGCGAGCGAAGCACTTTAGCACTAGGGCCGGTATGGAGGCATGGAAGAAGCATCACTTGACACCAAGTCTGTCCAACTCGAGCACTTAACTCCATATGTCTCTTGTTTGTTTCAAAATTTTCTAATTGCACCTGCACTTCACGAACAGCCTCAATAGGTGCTAGGGTGCAGCCCACTGCATCATGGTTGGGTATGCGTGCAAGGTGGTATTTCAATCTATTTATGCCTCCATGATATATTGTTTTGCAGTATTTACATTTTGCTTCTCCTCTTTTCATTCCGGGAAAGATTTCAGCATGTTTCCAAGCAGGGTCTTTTCTGACTGGGGTTTGAGACATTGTGAAAATAATAATATGGTTTGATTTGCAAATGAATGTGGCTGTAATAACAAGTAGGGTTTGTAAAATTATTTAAGTTGCAAGTAGGGTTTGTAAATAAAAATGCAAACTATAATAATTTTAAAACAATGATTTTACAAATTACAATGAATTATTTGTTAAAAAAACACAAAAAAAACCATTAAAATCAAACTTACCTCTTAGATTTGGCTTGGAATGCAATGCAAACTCCTCCCAATCACTAGCAATGAACTTTCAATGCACCTCCCTAGCAGTATGAAGCTTCCCAAATGATATATGACCTTGCTTTTGTTTTAAACAATTTGCTGGTTGCCCTCTCTTCTCCTCCTATTTTTCTTCACAACTCTCTCTTCGCCTCCTATTTTGCCAAAAGAGTGAAATGAAGTTGCTTTTAGGGTTGGAGAGAACATATAGAACAAAAAAAAAACTAACTTTAACTTTTAGTTTTATGTTTTTTTAGTGTTTTAACTTCTTGCTGCCGCGGCCGGGTCACAGGGTCGGGACTCTCCGAGTCTGGGCGAGTCTGGCGAGTCTGGCGAGTCCGGCGAGTCCGGCGAGTCCGGCGAGTCCGGCTCTGGACTCGGCGTGTCCGAGTCCGAGCTCCCCAGACTCGGCCAGGCTGGCTCGGCCCGGGACTCGCCGAGTCATGGCGAGTCATGGCGAGTCTCGTTACTATGATTATTATTAGTCACAGACAATGATATACTTTCTTTCTTCATATCTTCTATAGATTAAATGTTAGGTATATCCTTCTCCTCCAACGATATAGGTTAAATATTTTGTAAATCCTTTTCATCAAACTATAGAGGAAGGTATCAGGCTTGTTCAATATGCTTTTGGTTTCAGATACCAATCAAAGAATTGGGTAGTGAATTTTTTGTTTGAATATTATATAAATTCTTCTTCTCAAAGGATATTAGCAAGATATTGGTTAAAATTTTACCTGTGTTTCCTGTCAGGCTGCTATGGAGACGCTCAGGCAGATTGAGGGTAACCAAGGGAATGAAAGAAATTTCATTCATCTTTTTGAGCTTTTGTGGAAGAAGCAACCTGATCCAAAACATGCTATTAACAAGGTTTGCTGCCTTAACCTATTTCAGTGGTTTTGCATTTTTTTTTCAAGGATATCTGGAAACATCACTAGGCCCAGACCTTTTCTAGGGATAAACACTTTAATTATTACATGCCTATGTCTGCTGCATTGTGGGTCGTCTTGTCATGATGTGTGGATTTGAACTTAAATTACTCTTTCTGGTTTCTACAAATGCACCAATTTACCTATATGAATATCTCACATCCTATTGGAGTTCTTCTTGTTCGAAAGCCATTTCAGAGTACATTAGATTGAAAATGTTACCACTAGTCAAGATTCCTTAAAAGGGAAAAGAGGCCACGCAAGGCTATTTTCTGTGTTCCATTCTGAGAACTAGACAATTTTGTTGTGGATGGAGCTTCTTTAAACTTTCTTAGAAGGTTTTGCTTAGTAAGGAGATTTTTGTGGCTAAATGATCCCATGTATATGATATTTCAGCTGTATCACACATTTGAGGAGGATAAGCTGCCTATTTATCCATTATTTTCTGCATAATTTTTTTAAAATGCTGCATATAGGTATAAAGCTTATAAGCAGATGCAGCAGACATTTAGCCTCTTTCCAGCAGCCGCTAATTTTTTTTCTCCTAAGCAGTAACATCTCTGATCTTTCTGGGAAGGTGCCAATTTTTGTGCATGCCAAATGAATGATGTTCCATGGACCACCTGACGTTGGAGCTGTAGCTCCTTCACTGAATACTTTGCTTTACTGGAAGTTTGTATGTTGATATGGACACCAGGAAACTCAACCTTTACCTCTATCTGCATCTCCTGATGACAATCTTTGAATGTAATATGGATGTGCCCTTAATCATTTACTCCTATATCCTATTTTAGGATTACACCTGCCTCCTTGTCCCCATCCCTGTATCCTAATTTCCTGTTGTGTACAATGTATTTGTTGGCAAGCTTCAATTCGTTATATTGTAGTATTGGCCCTAATGTGTGGGTTGCGCCTGTTTTTAATAACTTAGAATTTAATATTCGTTACACACTTTCCTTCACCCAAACAGCATCTAGGAGATAGGAATTCATTAATGGCACGCTCCCTGTAGAAGAGCGACAGAGTCTATCAGAGGCCTATATAAACAGATATGATGTACGAAGTTTGGAGAGACAGAAAGTCAATATAAGATGGAAGTGCTGCGAGCTTTTGACCACATGATGAGTTATCTGTATTCTATAATGTGCATGTCTGATATCATGCTCCACATTCATGTTGCATGTTTGCATGCACATACATTGAGGATACTTGATGTATGTATGGATATAATCTGTCTGCACAAGATGTAATCACTCTGTTTGTTCAGTGTTGTCTTTATTCATCAAATCTCGTGATGTTTGATATGAAGTTCATGGGACCCAGTGTGTGTGTTGGGTTAGATGGCACTTTTGGGGTTGATATGCTGGGGTTTGCTGGAGATATAAATGCTAGCTAAGGTCTGTGTGAGCAATGTAGCAAATCACCTAACAATATTATGTTTGGTGAGATAATGGAAGAGGGCTAACCTCAACATGTGGTCCTCAAGGTGGTCAAATGGGCTGACAGCAGAATCTTCCCACAAGAACATGATTGCCGACACATGCAGATATTTTCAAAAATATTGCTGCAGGGAAAGGTACCCTTGTGGTCTAATGTGGACAGTTGAACTTCACTGTGGAAGGTTTTGCAGCATGGCTGCCTGTCATGTATTGAACAAGGATGCATAATACTGAGCTTCACTGTGGAAGGGGCTTCTTTGCCCTTCTCGTGGTAATACAAAATATGTCTTTCTAGCAAATGTTTAAGGAGTTTGGTAGAGCTTGAATCTTTTTTTTTTTAAACACAAGCACCATGTCTGTGAGGAATCTCTGAAGAGCACATATTTGCTGCAGCACTGCAAATCTAAGCCAGGCGAGCCATTTTGGGTGTACATATACACCAAATTAAACAAATTTCTAAAAGCATTACAGTGCCAACATCTGTCAAATGCCTAAAACACAATATATACATTGGAAAATTAATATAATAATGTAGGATACTGTCAGAAGGATAAGAGTATGGGACTTATCCAGATAAGAGCAGATTCCTTAAGATAACAGGCATAATGTAGAGACAGGGCAAGTTTTTCAATTGCATAAGGGTTTTTGTGTCTAGTGTTGTACCCCAAATTAAAATTTTTGCTACACTTAGATATTTTGAAGAAATGAGTAAAAGTCTTGTCAAATTTGTCAAAAAGGTCAAAATTCGGGTTTGCATGTCTTGCATGAGGGGTCAAAATGTGAAATTTCCAAAATTTGATGATTTGGGTCTGCTCAGAGCAACCTAATCTACAAAACCCAGATCTAAGTTTTTCATCCTTACTTTTTAGGAAAACTGCTATTTTCAAAATTTTTCTAAAAATAGTAACTTTTTTTGGGTTTCATGGGTTCTGAAATGGATGTGGCAAAATTTTTTAAAATGGTGATTCGCCCGAGGCTGGCTGATTTGAATTGGCTCAAAATACTTCCTCCCGGTAGTGCGATCGGAGTCTCAAAAGATCAATTTACCCTAGTGGAGTCCTATTACCTTTTAGAAGCATTTCTGGAGCTTCAAAGTCATCAATGGAGGTCAGATGGATGCCAGGCATCAAATTCAACATTCAAGCACTAGACAAAAGGTGAGTTGAAGATCATGCTCGAAGAACGAGGAAGGAAGGTGAAGTCCGTCAAAACAATGACTAACACTGCCAGTCATGGGCACCCCAAGAGGAAATAGGCGCCCATCTCTTTAGGGCATCAGAGAAATGATGAAATTAGGGTTTTGACTCCGAGCGTTGTTTGAGTGATGCTTGTGTGAGTCTAGTAGCATCATCAAATCATCGATCGTCAGCGGTCCGAGAGTCAAGCGAGAGAGGGCTTTCAAAGCTGAAAATCATAGAAAATGTCGAGAAAAATTTTCTAAGTGCAGGAACTTCAGAATTGCCCAGAAGGGAAATACTTGATGATTTGAGAGCCCAAGCAGTTGATTTTGCGATTGAAGTCTCAACATGTCTTCTTGAGAATAGATCGGGCTTTTGGCAGGAGCTAAAAGTAGCACGATCAATGGGTGTGTTGAACCACGGGAAGTGAGCAGGAGGGTTTGACAAAATTGAAGTCAAAAGCAAAGAAGAAAATCTGAAAATGGCTGTACTGTGCAGGTTGAATTTAAAAGAGTAAGCTGCAGTAGTTTTGAAGAGGTCCGGCGGTACGCGAGAGTGCCTCCGGAGTCTGAAGTCTCATAACCCATAGCGAGCTGGCCATTTATTGATGGGCAGGATCCTCCAGATCTAATGAGATGGTGTAGAAGAGGTGATGAAGAAACCAGTTTTTAAAAGTGGTCAAGATGGGAAACTACTTGGAGACAAGGCACCCAGATTTTGAGATATAAAATGGTAGGAATTTCTTGTTGAAATGCAGGGGTCACTCTCCAGTTGCATTCAGGCTATCGCGGTTAGTCCATTCGGTCAGTATTAGCTCGGAATCAAGATTTGCATTCAAAAGATCAAAGGGAAATGAAGAAATTGAAAATCATGCAAAAATGGCTTACACTGTGAAAGTTCAGAGCCCCAGAAGGAAATGTGCACTGATGATTTTGAAGGGTCAAACGAAGTTTTTAGCTAGAAGTGCCTCCAAGGTGATCTTCTCAGAATCAGGCAAGCTTCGCGATGAATCATCTAGCTCATCAATCCGATCAATCTGGAAGCCGGAGATCGGGGTCAAAGTAGGGGGTCAAAATTGAGGAAAATTTAAGAAAACTCCAAAAATGGTTAAGTCTAGGAGAAGTTGGCGCCTCTAGCCAAGAAGGGCGCCCAAAATACCATTCCTTAGTCAAAATTTCAAAAATTTCAAAATTGCAAGTGGAAAGATGAATGTCCAAATTCGTTGACCAGGCTGATTTTAGGGTTTGAACATTAAAGCAAAAGAAAGAAAAGCTATTTCAAGCCCTAAATCTATTTAAGACATCTCTTCCATTCAATTTTCATCATTATTGCAGGTGGCGTCCAAAGGAGAAAAGTGGAGTGGCAATTTTGAAGTTTTATTTCATGATTCAAGAGCTCAAGGTTGCTGATTTTCAAGAATAATTTTCAGACTAGCAACATAAGACCTTGTTTTTTTGTGCTTTTTTCATCCAGAACATCGAATTTTTGAAGAAGGACAAGGGTTTCAATTTTCAGCCATCTGGGTTTCTTCATCTCATTCTTTTAAGGAATTTTTGAGGAAATTTATCAAGTTGCAGCAACTGCTTTTTCCTTGCATGTCAGTGAAATCTTCAGAATTTGCAAATTTTGATCATCTGGGTCCTCTTGAAACAGTCTTTTGAAGAAAACCCAGATCTCAACTTTTTTTCAAAAAAATTTCAGATTCTAGTGTTTGCTGCTTTTTCCATCAGCCATCAGTATTTTTCAAATCTGATCAACTGGGTTCATTCCATATTGTATTCTGAACAAAACCCAGGTGCCAACTTTTTCGGTGAAAAGTTGAAGAAATTAGGGTTTGCTACTTTTTTAGTCAAAATTCAAAATTTTCAAAAACGGACGATCTGGATTGTCTTGCAACAAAATTTTGAGCAAAACTCATATCTAAGAAAAGTTTCGAAAAATTTGTCTATTTGAGGCCGAAAAACCAGCATTCTAAAAATAGAAAGTTGCTCAAAACTTGTTTGAACATATGTGAGTTTACAGTCATTCTTCAAGGTTTTCAATATGGAGTACACTCCCCTCGAGTTTAAGACCAAATCAGCACTATATCAAAACTTCATCATCTCAGCTGAAGAACGTGAAAATGTGTGATATGAGAAAAAGGAAAGGTATCGAAAAAGAGTTGTACAATACTCTTCTGTTGGAAATCAAGAGAAGTGTCAGAAGCATAAAAGTTGCAGAGCCGCCAAGTTATCAATTAGTGAGTCATCTTTTCAGGTAGCGATGTTTTTCAAGAATAGAACTCATAAAGCAACTGAAGAAGTGAAAGATTCTCTAAGTTTGATCACAAAAGGCGAAGAGATCTTGGAGAATCGAAATATTGCCTTAGATAGTATCAATGCACCTGACCAGGACCCAGTTTCCTACTTTTTAGTAGATGTGGTTGAGATTTAAAGCAGCTTTCATCTAGAAGCTTTCTTTCCGCTTTCTTTCTATTCTTGGAGCAATTCTTATCCATTCTTTGAAGAAGAGAAAGAAGATAAATGTAATAGTTGGCACTTCCTGCTTTTCTTGCTTTCTTAGGTGTTAGTTGTTATCTTCTTTAGATTTAGAAATAAAGCTTGCATGTTGAGCAAGCCCTAGTTGTAAAAGCAAGGAGATTTTAGGATTCCCTACTCCTCTGCTTTCCTATAAATAAGAGCCTTGGCTCATTAGTTTTCTTGAATAGTTATTGTGATAGCAAATTGCGAGCCTGTAATGTAGCAAGTTGTTATTCAGTGTCAGTTCACTTTGTGTTTGAACCATGCTAGTGATAACAAAACGCTGAGCCTATAGTGCCTTCTATTTGTTATTCAGTGTTGTTCAATTGTGTTTATGATAGTGAATTGTTGAGTCTCTTAGCTAGCAAGTAGTTATTGTATTGCTGTTCCTTTTGTGTAAGAACAAGTTTTTCAAGCCTCTTTAGCTGCAAGCTCTTGTTCTAGGCATGTGTTTAGTAATTTTTGTTCCAGAAGTTTGAGAAATAAAATAATGAGCCTCCTTTGCCTTCATATAACATCTCAGATTTCGGTTTATTGTGTTATGCTTTTGTGATCTTAATTTCAACTCATATTGAAAGTAAGTAGATGAATGTTGAGAAAGAGTTTGGTTAAGCCTTTGTCAGAGAATCAACTTTGTTCATTTCTAATTCTCTTGCTCTGCGTATTACTTGAGATATTAGAAACGTCTTTAGTGTAGGTTAGTTGTAGTTGGAATTCTTAATCAGAAAATCTCAGCTACGGTGTCTTGAGTTTTATAAACCTTGTGCTCTAGCTGAACCAAAAAGATAGGCAAATTAGATTTAATTTACTTTCTTTCACACCATCAGCAAGAGGGAGCTTCCCCTCCTAATTTGAAGAGCAGTTTATTTGTGCATAGCTATCCGTTTCAAATCCGCATTCCAGAGGTGCGAATTTAAACGCCAACATCTAGTAAGCTTTACGTTAAGAAAAAAGCATATCTCTTGCTGTGAAGCAAATGATGGCAATCAACTGCATGCTTCTTTGTAGATACCAATTATGATTTTACCATAAGGTTCAATACTAAGTGCAACTAACCATGACTGAAGCCACCTTCTATGAAAGAGAGAAAACAAAAGTGTCAATCCAGACTGCTATGAACTACATGGCTCAACATAGGCAACATGGTCTGTCGAATCCTTACATAAATAGCATGTTCTGACTATACTTGAGCAAGCGGGAAGGGCCCTGAACAAATTAGAGAATTCTTTTGACCTAACAAAACCATACTTCAATATATGTGATGTTCTTGGAAATTACATTTTCAAGATGTGCAAGTAGTGGTTGTCAATTGTCACCTGGTTATTTTTCACCCTTAACCATTAGAAATCTTTAGGAGAAAAGGTAAATGAACGATTCTGCAGCCTTGATGTTAGGGGGTCATTTGACTCCCTCATAAATGGCAATTATGATTGAGTATCCTAGAATTGTAGGACAAGAATGTTGCTTAAATAAATAACAGTGTGCTGGTTTTATTCCCATTTCTTGCTAGTTGTTTATTAGTGTTGTGAGATTTCTATCTAACTCGTGTTTCAGTTATTTCCTGGATACATGTTTGTGTGCATTGTGTTTTAACTAGCTTCCATATGTCAATGTCATCTTCTCCTCTATTTGTCTTGTTTTAACCTTATCTGATACAGCTTGCCTATCGGTTCTGTGCAATTTTTTCTGTCAATTGTAATGATTTAACTTTGTTCCATACATCATCACTGGCCTCTTTTAATGATTGCTTGTATCTGTCTTGTAATAGCCGGCCATATTTCCTTCCAATAGCTGCGTCAAAAGTTGTTGGAGACCCACTTTGACTTTATTTCAGAAATAACAGTAAATGAATTCTGGAAGCTACACAATCTGGAAAGATTCAAACAGAAAAGGATAACTTAGTCTTTTGCCAACAAGACATTATCCATTTGCTAACTTGTTTCAAAATGTATCATATCCTAATACTGATGACACTTCTGGAAGTTCAGCATGAAAGCGATATCCTATGTGTGCAAGAACACAGGATTTACCTTAGTTTTAAACAATAAACAAATCATTTACCTTATCTGTTACCTGCATTCCCTAGGATGCCAATCAATAATTAAGCACCCGATATAGTTCAAAATGTAAAGGATGACCAACATTAAACCTATCCTGTATGACCAACATCCTTTTATGTTCTTCACTAGTTCTGTTTTTGCTATACACAACACACTAATTTGGAACTCCTATCACTTATCATCATTGACTGTCTTAAGGTAGGATATCAATGTCTAACTTTCCAGAAAGAAACTGGCAACATATTGGCCTGAAGGTAATAGAGGCCCAAATTCAGCATGGCTACAAAATGAAATCTTGTTTTCTACATCAGAAAATACATAATTAAGAGGAGCTATTTCTTCATTTTCTGTAAATGTAAATCTTTTCTAGTTTTAATAAACTAGAGATAGCTATGCCATATAGTCATTACATACAGATCTTTAAGGGAATAATTAATAAACTAGAGATAGCTATGCCATATACTAGTCATCACTTTCTAGGCAAGCAATTTAACCAAGAACTTGAAGGAAAGTGAGAGCATTCAACACTTAAAAATTAAGACACAAAGGATTTGCCTTGGAGAATCCAAATTCCAGGTGAAAACTCCAGCAAAAGTGAGGCAATAGTGAATTTTAGGACTCTTGGGCACACAACCAGCCTAAAACAATTTAATTTCAGTTCCTAAGATTAATACAACAGCTCCCTTCCACAATTTAGTTCTCTTTTTGCCTAATACAGTCCATTTGTTTACCTACAGATTCTCTTGGAATTCACTTCAGGTCTCACAATTGTTGTCATTTGGATGTTGACAACTGATAAATAGGCTTGGACAG